>WOFM01000074.1:360243-448659 GCA_011428145.1 Ericerus pela | reverse complement strand
TATTGTGTCTTCTGATACGATTACAAAGAAATTATGTTTTTCTTCCATGGATGTTTCACACAGAAACTCCAGGTGTTCGGGCAAAGTTGCTAAAATTAGCACTGAATTTGCCTCGATTTTAAAAGTTTGGGGGGCATAATATTTAAAGGGCTTAATATAACCTAACTTATTTTCCTTTTCAATAGGATAATTGTGACATTCAGGCATGTCAAAACATCGCTCTTCATCACCGCACGGTAAAGTGAATTTGTTTTTCGAAAAGTCCATTTTGGCTTTATGGGTTGACAAAAAGTCGTAACCCAATATGACCAGTTCTACTAAGTTTTGGACAACGAAGGTGGGATGTGGGTAAATACAATGATCAATGGAAAAAATCACATTGGTTACTCCTATGACCTCAAGAGGTTGGCTATCCGCACCACAAAATCTTACTTTTGTTGGTAGAATTGGTTCCGTAAAATTGACTTTTTTTAAAACTTTTTCATCAATAAGTGTCTGTTCCGAACCTGGATCGACTAGGCTAAGTATTTGTTTACCACAAATGGAAAATAGGAGGTGAAATTTACATTGGGTTCTGCAGTACCCTTTATTTTTAAATTTCTCCTCACTAACATTGTTAACCTGTTTCGGTTCTTTGTTCAAGACATCCCTTACAGCTGACAGATCACCTGTAAGGGGGACACTTAGTTTTTTGAGCAACTATTTTGGTAAGCCTGGGGGTTTGATGTTTGGAGGTAATTTTGTTGTGGAACTGCCATCAATGGTGCCGGAGGGGCAATCATTTGAGTATTTGCAGCCACATAGGGGAGATTTTGGTGAGTGTTAAATGAAATTCCAGACCAAGCTGGAGTATTATTCCAATTTGGGAGGGCAAGTTGATTCCAATTTGGAATTCTGTTGGAATAATATCCATTATTATTTCTAGGGAAATTATTTCTACGAAAGTTTGGATTAAAATTTCTACCTTTATAGTTGGGGTTGAAATTTTGATGATTATTCCAATTTCTATTTTGGTTATTTTGGTTCCAGTTTTGGTTCTGGTTCCAATTACCATTATTATTATTATTATTATTATTATTATTATTATTATTATTATTATTATTATTATTATTATTATTATTATTATTATTATTATTATTATTATTATTATTATTATTATAATTATTATTATTTCTATTTTGATTTTGGTTTTGATTTTGATTTTGATTTTGATTATGATTTTGATTTTGGTTATAATTATTTTGTTCATTATTATTATTATTTTTGTTTTGGGGATTTTTATTTTTTCTGGGTTCCTGAGATTTCGTTATGTTCGCTATTGCAGCGCTCATTTTCTCCATCTCAGCTTTCCAGACTGGATCGGATGATATTAAATTTACATTTTTTTCAGTTTTCTTTTCTGTTTTTCCAGATTTTAATTCTTCGATCGTTTTTTCTAATTGGCCAATTTTTTTTCGTAAAAGGTGATCTATATGTCCAAATGCTTTATCCTAAAATTTTAAATATTTAGAAAAAGCTTTATCGAGTTCCAGAATTGTTTTAGGTTCTTTTTAAATAAGAAATACCCTCTCTTTTTTGGGAAGGTTAGGCATAATTTTTATGATTATTTTTTCTTCGGAAATGTCGGGCTCAATTTGTTTTGATATTCTTTTCACAAAAATAATATACGCAGAGAAATCAGCTTCGCCATTGTAATTTCTTTCGTATAATATTTTGGGCAGTTGAGGTTTAGTCGTAGTAAAGACTTCCAAAATTTTTTGTTTAGTATTTTGCCAATTATTACATTCTGGGTTTGCTTGAATTCTATCATCAAATATTTGTTTAGCAAGGCCTGAGAATGCAATTTTAATTTTTTTAAATTTCATATTTGCATCCCAATTGAAGGATTCCGCTTCATTTTCAAATCCAATTAAAAATGATACGATATCCTCAGTTGGGGTGTGTCCATATAAGGAAGGTCTGATATTTACTGCAGCCATTCCTGACATTTTATTTTCTATGGGGGGAATAAAATTTTCTAAAATTCTAGTTTCAATTTCTGGGCTGAGGAAATCTTCGTCAGATTTTTCTAAGCACTCAGTAATATCAGCAAGAATTATTGCAGTTTTCACTCTTGGAAATGGTGTGGGATTATCCAAATTTTCCAAAAGTGGGGTTGAAGTGGTAGGGGGTTAAAATATTTTCTTATTATAGGGTTTTCTAATTCGGAGATTTTTTCATGAGATTTTCGTGTTGTTTGTAGAATTATTTTTATATTTTCAGGGGTTAATAATTTTTGTATTTCTTTACTAGATTTAATTTTTTTTAGGATATCCTCTTGGGTTTTTATACGAGAAAAATATTTTTTATCAACTTCAATATTTAAATTTTGACAAACATTAATTAATTTGAAATTTTTAGCTTCGATAAGCCAATTTAAATTTGTTTTAGTAGTATTGGGTTCGGATAAATTTTCCCAAGTTTCACTCATAAAAATAAATTTTTTCACGACTTATAATTATTTAACACTTCTAATATTTAAAGGAGGGACACGAATTATAATTAATATTAATTGTTACTTTGTTTTTCTTTTGTTTGAACAGGAGCTGGATGGATCCGTTGCCATTCTCCATCGAACTCCGTTACCGACTTTTTGTATATACGTTCGTTTTCTATTTCTGTATAATAAATATCCTTTGTTGAAGATCGAGTTTCTTTTTCACAATTGGTCTTTTTCCACTCGCAACTAACCTCTACTTCCATTCCTCAAGAGCGCGCCTTACGCGTTTCTCATTGAGTATTTGACAAGAGTTTTCAAGGTTAGAGCAAAGTACTTCAAACCAGAGGAATTGAAACAACAGCTTGGATTCAGCAATTCCGTTGAGTAGGTACTAGAGTGAGAGTTTGTTTCGCAAAAGCAGACCAGTACATTGGGCGCCAATAATGTAACGACCAAAAGAGGTGGTAATGTACCTAATTAAGACCACTTTTGGGAGTACACCATACACAAAATATCACGTACTTAAAAAGCAGTAATACTTCTAAAATAAATTCAAGTTTATCATCCACACACTATCGTGGACCTTAACATTAATTAGAGACTCAATAATATTTTAAAACACAAGAGTGAGTTTACACATTTAATAAAATAATAATTTGTACATACAGGTACATGAATATACGTTAATATTTATACATATACAATCACAATTCAACAGGCAAGACTATCTGTTCACTAGAGACTTCTACAAGAGAGGTTCCAGGTACTTAGAAGCAGCTGTCGAGGAACTGTGTGTTATTCCACTGAAACGAGGGATTATATACTCGTTCAGGGTATGAAAACGTACGTGTCGGATAGGTAAAGAGAGGTAGGGTGTTGTTATTATAGGGTTGTGCTGACTCGTCGAGTACTCGAGGGACAGGTACAACTAGGTCATGAATATACAGAAAGTATATCTATATACATAAAATTAAATACGGGTAGTTTAGTGGTTGTTTATAAAGAGTTATAGGATCATAATTGTTGATAAATATCTACGTTTTTGGTATTCGAAAATGAGTGAACGAATATGTTCGTCATTTCTAAAAATAGACGAAAATATACGTTACAGGCGCTTTTATGAGTCCCTTGGGGTTAAAAAATTGATCAAATTAAGAAATTATAGACAAATTTGAACTCAGTACCTCAAGAAACATTACAAATGATGTATTACATACTAAAATGTAAAAAAACAAAATTGGGCCCTTTTTTGAGTCCCTTTGGGTCAAAATATTGATCAAATTAAAAAACTTAAGGTCCAGTTTGAACTCAGTACCTCAAAAAATATTTTTTTAAAGCATAAACAAACAATATTATATTACCTTTGTGTTGAGTTGGATAATTTCATGGTATATATGTTGAAAGTTCCAAGAAAATGAATTTTTGGCCCATATCTGCTGCCCCTTTCTTATTTTTTGGATTTCAAAAAAAAAAAATAGATGTGATACTCATGCACCCTCATACCAATTTTCAACCTTCTACCTCAGTGGGAAGTACAAAAAATAAATACAGATAGAAATCCAGACTTATTGAATCTTATTTACTTAGGTGATAATTTAGACTTTGAGCTTTCTGTGCCAAAAGTTTTCTTGGGTCCTGAAATGAAATGTGCGCCCACCCTTGTTTCAAAGTCATTTTTTAAAGTCAATTTTGTTCAGTATATTTTCACCAAAAACCTACTTAAAAATGAAGTATTAATGAAATGTATTGAAACCAGCAACCTCTGATAATGCAAAATACAAAGATGTTAATTCTGTGACATCACAACAACAGGGTGCTCATGGAGGTACTGTTTTTGGTGCAGTGCAACTTTGACATCTTATATCTTTCTTTCTATTCAATATTTTTCAAAAAAAATTTCAGAACCTTCATTCACAGGCTTTAGACTATCTCTCCCATTAATTTCAAGTAATTCTGAGAGTCATGTCCGGTACCCTATTGTCACAAATGCGCCCTTTTTATCATGACACATTCTTTCCTCATTGAGCTGGATTTTTGCACATTGGGGTACCTACTATACACAAGAATTTACTGTAATTATAAAAAAACAAAAATGATTGAAATGACTGAAATTTTTTCAATTTGTCCTTGTTAATAATAAATTTAAATCAGTTTGACTACTAGTATTTGATGGTTTATTGATTTTAACTAACGAATAATGCTGATAAAATTAGGCCAAATTTTATAGGTAATGGAATTATAGAAAATTCCGAAGAGTGATGCCCATTATATACTATACAATTCCTAACTTCATTCAGTCAAAAGCTATATTGAAGATTCATTGTTTAACGTAGCATTTTATTGCAAAATAGTATGTGCCTAGGAATTATCAAAAAAGGCTGATTATCACATTTGACAGTGACATAAATACATATACTTATATATTATGGTAACTCAAAATCAGTGGAAACAGGTGCACTTGTAGACTCGCTGATAAGTTGTGATGGCAGTTCCTACTTTAGTAGATAAAAACTTTTTTTCTTTCGTGGGTTGTATCTCAACACTACGATCCAATTTTAATGCTGGCTAGTGCCATACATACGAGGTCAAAGTTTGTATTTGTACGCCTACGCCTTCTACACATAATATAATAATATATTATATAGATACTTAATATATTATGCTATTAACCATCTTTTGGATAAAACAGATAATTCTGCCAAATCTTATCTATTTCAGTCTATTATCTCTTGTGTGATACTATTACCTAACTAATATTGTATTTTGGTGTTAGTAATATATCTTATAATAAGTAGGTAACTACGTAGAGGCTTACCTATTGAATTTTTGACAGAAAGCTATAAAATATTCTCATTTTCCTACATGGATCATTCGCATTTTCTTATAAACATTGATTAATAGAAGAATTTTCTAAAAGTTCATTTCATCAAACCTCATCTTCTATATTAAATGAGTGTATTTGTATTCTTTAATTTTAATTTTATGACCCTCATTTACAAATTGTTGAATTTAATGAAAAACAATAATATTAATGTGATAAATTCTATCATATTTATATTTGACCCAGCCAATATAGTCAGTCAAGGATTTGGTCGCACAGTTCTTTCTAGGTACCTATGATATATTTCATGTTCACGTAGATCTGGAGTTACTAAATTAGCAAAATCAAAATTCTCTATAAGATATACTGGAATGGCTTTGCTTTGATTCAGATTAGGAACCATATACACAAATATGGAATTTAGTCGACGGCCACTGGATAGATAATACTTTTCATATGGAATCCTGAGTGAAGTAGATGGTTTTTCTCTGCATGGATACAAGTATTCCATATTTTTCTTATAGGTTGGGTGGTTATCATGGACGAGCATAGTAGTTGGTTGTAAACTTTGAAGACTACTGAGCATAATTTCTTCATTAATTTCCAAACCTTCCATTAGAAATTTTTTCTCCAAAAAAATTGACAAACAGAAAATGATGAATTTTCTTCGTCCAAATTTCCGCACCTGGTTGCTGCAAGTCAAAATATCATCAAATGAATGAAAATAATTATATTTCCAAATAATGGAGAGTTATATAAGCCTCACAGAGAGTATGGAACCATGATTGAAATTAAAAAAAAAAGGCATGCGAGGGTCCCCCTCACATATTTAATGCGTAAACATTCAGCTGTGTGAGTTTGAAACTTTAAACTTCAAGAACTATCATCGTGCAAACTGAATTAAGTATGGAAACGAACGAATCGAACTGAGAATTATATCACCATTGAATAAAAGAGTAAAACGCATAAAAACGACAAAGTATAAAAATGACTAGTATTTAATATGTTTGGGCAACAGAGGCCATCAGCTGAATGATTTACAAACATAAGAAAAGGTTAAGTACAAAAACGTTACGTCCACAGACTAAGTGGGAATCACAGACAGTATGATAACAAACATGGGGTACATTTGAATTGGTATAACCAACACCCCTCCTCAATTCAAGGTTGGTCAAAAAAGACTACAAAATAAAAAATTGTCTAAAATTAAAAATATAATAAAAATTGACTTTAAAAGAAGTCATACATAAAGACGAACAAACAAATTCAAAATTTTGATAAAACATACAGTTACAAAATATTCATACTTTGAACAAGCTTAGCAAAAATTGGAGTATTAAGACCTTTTGTAAAGAGGTCCCCCAACTGATCAACGGTATTAATATAAACATAATCAATAATTTTGTCGGAGTATATTTGACAAATAAAACGATAGTTTGTGTCAATGTGTTTGTTACGTTTCGAATTCCAACATGCTGATTTAACTAAAGCGAGACAACTTTGGTTGTCCTCAAAGGCTATACAATTACCTTCAACGTTTACATTAAAATCGATTAATAATTTACCTAACCAGATAGCTTCAGTGGTTGCTTCGCAAAGGGCAAATAACTCACTTTCCATACTGGATAAGGCCACTGTCGGCTGTTTCTTACTCGACCAGGAAACCAAGTTTCCATACACACGAGTACAGTAACCCGAAATGGATTTTCTCGAAGTGGTACAGTTAGCCAAATCTGCGTCAGAATATATTTCAAGAACGTTTGTACTAGAATTACAAAAATATGTTAAACACAAATTTCTAGTCGAAAATAAATACTTTAAAACTCTTAATGCGTAAGCAAAGTGTTCGTTGGTTGCTGCTCCCTGGAATTAGCTAAAGTAGCTAATAGAAAAGCATATGTCAGGTCTCGAACCAAGCATAATGTACATAAGACAACCTGTAAATTGTTGGTACTGTTTATTTATTACGTTATTACCATTCAGATCACCATTAAGTTGTAGACGAGTCTCAATCGGATTTCTTACAGGGTTGCAGTACTCTACCCGAAAACGTTTAGCAACAGTTTCAATTAAGTGTTTTTGATTTATTTTTATGATACCTTGACCTTTATCATAAGAAACTGTAAGACCAAGAAAATTATGGACTTCATTAAGATTTTTACACTTGAATTTTTTACTTATTAAATTTTTAAAATATGTTATTAATTTCCAGTCGCTTGATCCAATCAGAATATCGTCTACGTAAATCAATAAATATACAAGGGAACCATTTTTCTTATATGTGTAAAGGCAGTCATCGGCATTACCGGAAACAAAACCAATTGATGTGATAAAATAATTAAATGCTGTATTCCAAGCTTTAGGAGCTTGTTTCAGTCCATAAATAGTACGATTTAATAAAAGCACATACTTAGAACGAACTAGATTATTATTTATTCCATCAGGAATTTCTACGTAAATATTTTCTTTTACTACACCATTTAAAAAGGCAGCACAAATATGTAATTGGTGAACGTTAAATTGTAGTTCGTTACAAATTGCTAGAAAAGTTCGGACCGACGAAAGTTCAGCAACAGGGGAGTAGATCTCATCAAAATTGAACTCTCTTTCCTGTTGAAAACGCCTTGCTACAAGACGTGTTTTATAAAAAATATAGTCGAATTGATCTAACTTCTGAGTAAACACCCACCTACACGTAATCGTAGGTTTGTTAACAGGGTGCTTGACCACTTTCCAAGTAGAATTAGAAGTTAAGGCATTAATTTCACATTCAACAGCCTCCTTCCACTTAGAACAATCACTAGAATTCATCGCATCTGAATAAGACTGCGGGTCAATAAATTAGACAAGTGATAACATAAGTCGACACTACCTAAATCACCATCGACCTCAATATTGGCAACATTATTTTCATCGACTTTGGTTAAAATAACATCCGAATTGGAATAACGAGATTCAGAAACACTCTCCTCGTTAAATTCGACATCACGAGATAAATAAATTTTCTTAGTAGCAACGTCTAACAGCTTGTAGCCACCAGGAGCATAACCAACAAATTTCAACTTTTCGCTTTTTTTACCAAATTTATCCGAAGTCTGAATATAATTCAACATATACGCGTCGCAACCAAACACCTTGAGTTTAGAATAATTAAATTTTTGATTGTGTCATTTTTCATAAGGGATGAATTTTTTATGTGTAGGGCAGCGGTTAATCACAAAGGCAGCACACATCAAGGCCTCCGACCAATAAATTTTTTCAAGGTTGCTTTCAAAAATAAGAGTTCTAGCTCTTTCCACCAACGTTCGATTTAATCTTTCCGCTTTTCCATTCTGCTGAGGGCAGTTCTTAATAGTTGGTTCAATTTGAATACATTTATTAATGCAAAATTCTCTAAATGGTGCATTGAGATACTCCGTACAACGGTCACAAAGTACACGACAAATATTTCTATTAAAATGATTTGTTGCAAGTTCAACATATTCTTTGAACTTAGACAAAACCTCAGATTTGGCTTACAAGAGAAAAACATGACAAAATCGAGTATAATCATCTAGGAATGTTACAAAATATTTTTTATTATTATGGCTCATAGGATTAATGAACCCACAGACATTAGTATGAACGAGCTCTAAAGGATGCCTCGTTTCATTAAAATTTCTCCTGAAGGGATGACGATGCTGTTTTCCCATGATACAGGGCTCACAAAATAATTCATCTTTAATATTAGTTTCAGGTATAAGACCTTTTTTTAGAAAGTAATGACATATCATAAGTGTTTACAAGTGCTAATCTCTTATGCCACAAGTCAATAGGATTTTTTTTAGAAAAATTAGAAGTCAAATTATAAGACTCTACGTTAATGCGCTGAAAATTAACACAATATAGATCAGACAACATGCATTTACCAGAAAAAATATCTTATTACTATTGTTGTCCACAACATTAACAAAATCATCATTAAAAATAGATGATAATCCTGATTTGGCCAGACATTTCACTGACAATAAATTCGTTGGCAAATCCTTGGCAAAACGCACATTTTTTATAGTAATATCAGCACCAAATTCAGATTTTACTTTAACTTTACCAATAGCACTGATTACAAGACATACACCTTTCTTGGCAACCATAATCATCATAGGTTTTTTCAAATCAATAAATTCACAAAATAAAGTTTTGTCATTAATTATGTGTGACGTACAGCCTGAATCGAGAATAAAACTTACAAAGGTAGGTACATCATTAGATAGCAAACAATTATCAGACATTAAGAAGCTGTAAGCACCGGACTCTAACTGATTATCAATGAAATTAGCAGCAGGATTCACAGAACTTGATCTATTAACATTGTTAAAGTTTGTGTTACTATTGCTACGATTTTTCTGTCTACAATTTCGAGCAACATGCCCATTTTTTCCACAAAGGTGACAGACAATACTTCTATAATTTGGATTTCGATTATGACTATAATTTTGAAAAGATTGACCTGAATGATTTTGACCGAATCTGTTTTTGTTGTTAGTAGAATAAGAGCCTGAATTATTACGATCGTAGCCGTTTCCCTGACTAACAGATCCCTGATAAGATCCTGAATTACAAAAATTTGAATTCCCACGATTAAAACAACTATTAGAATTCGATCAATTACGGAAATTTCGATTATTTGTACGATAATTACCTCAATTAAACATGTTAAATGAATTAGGATTACTTGCAGCGAACGATCATTCAGTATCCCCAGGATGTTCGGTGAAAGTCTTCGAATTTGCGGGCGCTAACGATGAATTAGTAGATGATGGATCAGTGCACTTCCGTTCCCATTCGATATCTCGTTGAAAATCGATTAATTTACCACTAACTAAGTCCCATGAAACATCGATAGCATCTTCTAATGGCATCTTCACAGGTCGAAACTCTGAAGGCAAACTTTTCAGGAACTGAAGGATGAATGGTTTATTAGTTGTAGGATCACCAACTTCCGCAAGTCTACGACATTTATTACCATAAGACATGATATAGGATTGTAAATCTTCACCAAATTTAAATGTAAAACCAGATAATTCAGAATGCAATTCGATCATTTTGTGATCAGAAACTCATTCATTCAAGACAGTGATGGCATTGAACATTTCTCTCGCTGTTTCATGTCCACAAAGTGCTTCCAAAAAGGTATCATTGACACTGTTAGCAATCAAGAACATTGCTCTGACATTTGCATTCTCCCACGCCACGTCATGTTGTTGAGGACCAGTAAATTGATTGACCACATTGTAAGCTTTTTCTTTTTGCAACAGCAACTCAATACGAAAACGCCAGCTCTGATAATTTTTGCCATTAAAAGGCTCAATAACACATTTAGTTGCATCCGTCATCACTGGTAAACAGGCACCAGGCCAAAAATAAAACAAAGGTAACAATAAAGAATCATGCAAGAACTGATATTACCAAGTTGCAGCTTTCAACAGCAGAAAGTTGCACGATGACAAACACAGGTTCCTCGGCCCATAACCATTGTGAGTTTGAAACTTTAAACTTCAGGAACTATCATCATGCGAACTGAATTAAGTATGGGAACGAACGAATCGAACTGAGAATTATATCACCATTGAATAAAAGAGTAAAACGCATAAAAACGACAAAGTATAAAAATGACTAGTATTTAATATGTTTGGGCAACAGAGGCCATCAGCTGAATGATTTACAAACATAAGAAAAGGTTAAGTACAAAAATGTTACGTCCACAGACTAAGTGGTAATCACAGACAGTATGATAACAAACATTGGGTACATTTGAATTGGTATAACCAACAAGCTGAAACACGATAAATATGTATCTAATGTATGTGTGCGTGCATGTATCACGCCGCCAGCTTGCCACGGATGTCTGCTTTTGAGTGTGTGTGTGTGTGTGTGTTATGTGACAAACAGAATTTGAAATTGGACAGTGCGCCGTGCAATTTTTTTATGCAATCTCAACTTTTTCGTATCTAATATTTTTTTACACCTGGGAGGAAGGGGACTAGAGAGCAAGAATGTTTACACATAAATAACCTGAAATATGAGTGGAAATATCAAATTATTTTTCGCTAATAGTAGGACATATGGATTAGTTATCTACCTATGTATAAAACAAAAATTTATATTTTTTCTGTACAGCTATCTGATCAAACTGTAAGTAATGAATAAAGGAAACTTATTGAAATATAGGCGAGAAAGTACTTATTTATTTTATTAAAATAAAATAAAAATCTTCAAAAGATAACTTCTTTTCAATGTTTAGACAGAACAAAGATTTTTAAATAGTTAAGGACTTAGAAATATAAAAAAACAGTAAGCGATACATTAACTGGGTATGGCGTCGATGAAGAACACTCTACCCCTACTGAGAAGATCTCATAAAAAAATAATAAGTGTGAAGAGTAGGATATAAATGTTCACTTTTACCATCTGTGTATAGCAGGTGGCAAATTGGTGATTCCCCATTCGCAGCCTTGTACACCTTTAGGTGAAAATAAACTTTTATACACTACTCACATGAATTGATTACGTATCTTGGAAAACATTTAAGGTGATAATGAACACACGCTTTTTTTTTAATTCCTACAGCCTTTATACCGGGATTGGGATAATGAACCTACATTTTTTTGGTACTTGCATTTTCAAACTTTTTTTTAACAAAGTCGAGACTTGTATTTGAAGACAGTAGGTAAAAAATGTACAAAAAGTAACCTGAACTTTTTGCGATTTTTTGCGATGTTTCAGTTACCTTGAAATAATTATCGTCGTTAAGGTCTCATCTAACGGCTAATTTCATAGAATTTCCTAAGAAATTACACCTTAACGACGTTAAAGAACACATTTTTTTCGATGTTGGGTGATTTTTGTTCGAATATTAAGGTGATGCTTAAAGTTTTACAAATTGATTGAATACGTTAATATTTTATGTCTATGGTAGGGTGACTACTGCTACTGGATCAACAAATTCGATGTCAAAACCCAAAATATGATGAAATCGGTAAGAATTTTTATTATTTTTATTTTTTCGAATTTTTATTATTAGTTTTTAAATAAATTTTTATATAACCGCTGTTGAAGGTATCAGGATCCGAGCTCTCGCCTTTGGGGTTAATGAATGTATCGGTCGTTTGTATTTACCCATTAAACCGTGAAGGAGAACTAATTAATACAAAGTAGAAAAGGTATAAGTATATATAGTTAAGTTCGATTAATCAAAGCAATAGTAGTAGTATGAGGCGTATGATTAAGTTGTATAATGTGGAAGATGCATTTGAAAGAATTGCATGTGCGAGGTATTAATTTTTTTTTGGGAAATAATAATAGGCTTCGAATATCGAAATATCGAAAGTAATAGTAGCACCTACGATAGGTAATGACATCATTGAGAATGTTGGTTGTTGTTATTTTTTTGGAATTCTTATTATTAATTTTCTCATAAATTTCTCCATAACACCTGTTGGAAGTATTGAGATTCAATCCCTTACCTTCGTGGTCAATGAAAGAAATGGACGTCCTCAATAATCATTAGACTGTGAAAGAGAGTTGATTAATATAAAGTAGAAAAGGCATAGGTGTAAATAGTTAAATATACAGTTAATCGTAGTAATAGTAGAACGAGGTGTGTGATTAAATCATACAATGTTGAAGATGTAGGTATTTGAAAAAATGCATGTGCGAGGTATTAATTCTTTCTAGGAAAATGAAAATAGGCTTCGAAATATTGAAGCTGTGAAAGTCCGAAGGTCGCATATGTGCCATTCATATCGAAAAATGCAATAATCCATTGGCAAATGAATTATAATACGGGTTATTAACAGCGCAGTTGGAGAGCAAAATCCATATTGATCGTACCAATTTGATTTTTGAAGGGTTTTTATTGGAATACCTACTTTTATGTTTGAAGCGGTTTGAATGTTTTGTACATTTTCAATAAGGTGACCGTTTAAATATAGTGAAACATCCGTGAGAAGATCGCTTAATCCGTTCTAATCGAATGCATAATGATCCGGAAATAAAGCTACCGGCGCGTGAATGTTATAACATGAGTCGCTAGGAAAAGTATGAACATTTTTTTGATCCAGCCCGATTCTAATTTCATCACTTTTATTTAAATTGCCAGCTGCGTATGTATATTGATTGTGAATTTAAATGGAAACAATCTCATAATACAATTTCACTTTTATAAGAATGTCTAAACTAACTATATATTTTGTCAACAGGTTCATTTCAAACTAAAACTTTTAATCCAATATGTTTCAAAAATTTTATATCTTTCGATGCTATATTTATGGTAGTTTTGGATTGTTTGGGAAAATTTGGCGGTTGTTTCTTCTTTATACAATTATTTAAAAAAATATTATTTGTCCTTTTCGTGTTTAATATTAGCTGCATTTGAAAAAAAATTTTTGAAACTTGATCTCTGCGAAAATCAATTAATTCTTCATTTAGATTCGTAATTGTAATTTCAATAGTATTTTTTGACAGCTTTTCACTTCACATTGAACAGAAGAATTGATAAATAACATATCCAACATTTATTAACTTTTACAATATTAATTTTATTAAAATCATGTAGGTAAGTAGAACATAAAAAACAAGAACAAGAAGATATGGTGATAATCAATAACAGACGAACAAAACTAGATAGACGAAAAATAAATAAAAACGAAAAATTTACATAATATGACTCTGAGCTACGAGAGTAAAGGTGATGCAACATTAGATGAATAGCTTGACAAGTGTCAATAATGGATTCAGTCACTAGTAAAAATATAACATCTTTCAGCGCTTCCAATATTTTAAAACCCGGTGAAACTCATACTATATAATAAATGAGATTTCCATTTGTTTAAGAATTACTCTCAAAATTACATATGACATTTAAGGGTGTAATCCCAGTTAAATGAATAGTACTGTATATTCATCAAAAAAAGTTGTAATTAAATCAAATATTATACCACTAGAAATTCCCAATAATTTTGGGTGAGAAATTTTTGCTGGAAAACAAATAACAAAATGTTGATCAATTTTAAATTGTATAAATTGAGTTGATGGGTTTATTTTTAAAACCAAACTATCTACAAATTTTAAATATCTCTCAATCTCTTCTTCTGTCAATTTGTATCGAAAAGCGAAAAGCCTTTAACTACTTCTCTTATCACTCTTTTCAATTTGGTTTCCACATCAACGATATCGTACATTTCGGGTACGAGTTCAGTTAAAAATTTACTGAGAGGCATTGGTTCTCCTTCATTTTCAATTACCTATCACATTAATTTTACTATTGTTTTCTGTAATGTTTTAAGAACTATTCGAACCTATAAAGTTTATTATCCTAATATTATAGCTACCACCATCTTCTTCCAAAACTATTGGTGGAAAATGGTAGATTGTAAAATACTACTTATTCCGGTTAAATTAAAAAGATATGTGATGATGATTTAGTGTTTGGAAATAATTATTATTAATAACATAATTTAGATGTATTTATAAGAAAATCGATATCGATACATAATTGACCAATAAGTGTTGAAGAATCATCTTGAAAATTACGATGGTTAAAATATATATATATTTTTTTTTAAACAATCAAATAATTCAATCAGTGGCGGTAAATTTCCATAACTTTCGAAATAAATATCTACGTTATTTATTTTTCGAACTGTCAATCATTGTACCTATTTCAGGATTTTCAAAGTCATCCAAATTAATGTGGTGTGCGAAAGTCTAAATAAAAGCGCACACACAGTGGAAGCACTGTTCCAGGTAACAAATCAGGAAATGTAGGTTTTTAAGACACAAGCTTTATTTCACCGTAAAATGGAATTGCCAAAAAAGGGGAACCGGACACTCATAACATCTCCACACACACTCCACTTCGATTAGGTTTTTTAAGAAATTTAGAACATTCTAATATTTATCCATATAATCGAGATTCAAATGAACAACTTTAGTGCGCGGAACATGCTTATGCGGGAAAAAGAATAAATAAGAGAATATTTAAGAATTTAAAAGGAAAAAGACAAACGATATACATTTTACCGGAGTTTGGACGGAGGTGCCGACTTATATCAGTTGGAATAGCAATCGCTGCTTCAACCACATTCTGAAGGCCAGGCTTCATGAATTAGAATCCAGAATAAGAAAGAAATTCATTCTTGAGTGAGTGTGTGGCCACTCACAAAAAGAAGAACATGGTGACCGCTTGATGTAAAAATCAGAAGTGAAAAGCGAAGCGGACAAAAGTCAGCAGCTTAACAACAAAGAAAGGTGGCTAACGAAGCGATTGCTAGCCAACAGTAGGTAACTCCGTCCAAATTAACATAAGAAAACGAGAATGAAGGAAAGGAAAATAACAGAAAATAATAAAGGAAAATAACGGAAAGTAGGAATTAATGCCCGCACGCTACATTAAAAATAAAAGATTCATTTTTCAAAGGTTTCAAAGGAAAATCTTGACCATCAAAAATTCCCAAAAAATTTAAAATGTGCTTTTTCTGCTTCTCATAACAGAATCCACTTTCTTTTTCTTGGCTGTATTTTTGATTGGAAGGTCAGATGTTCCAACAGGTATGATGAATTGACCATCCTTGAATTCAGCAAATTCTTCATCTTCATCATTCAAGCAAAATAGATGATCGGCTACTTTTTTGTTTTCACCTTTTATGTGTCTCAGCTTGAAGTGATATTCGCCTAATTTTGAGATTAATCTGTTAAGGCGTGCGTTTAGTTTCTTGAATCTGCTTTGGTATGTCAAAGATTTGTGATCTGTGAATACAGTGAACTTTTTGTATTCTAGAAATTCTCTAAAATATTCACATGCGTCGGTGATTGCGATCATTTCCAAATCGAACGAACACAAATGTTGTTGATTCTTTGGAATTGTTTCTGAAAAAAAACTGATTGGGTGATGTTCACCTGTTTTTCTATCTATTTACTGCACCTACGGTGGTCATTGAAGCATCTACTACTACGTATGTTTCTGCACCTGGATCGTATATTGCAAGGACAGGTTCTGAGGTTATTTTATCCTTCAGTGTCGAATACAATTTGAGCTTCTTCGTTCCATTTTATTTTATTCTTTGATTTTACATTTTCTTTTCTGGTAAGTTCGGTTAATGGTGCGGCTATTTTTGAAAAGTTTTTTATCATTTTTCGATAAAAATTAGCCATGCATAGGAATCTTCGTAATTGTCGCAACGTTTTCGGGAGTTGCCCTTCTCTAATTGGCTTTACATTCTTTTCTGTAGGTTCTAGTTTGTTACACAATATTTTATGACCTAAGTATTCCATATTTTTGTCAAAAAAGTTACTTTTACTTTTTTTTACAGCTAGTCCTGCATTTTTTAGAATGGTTAGGACTTCTTCTAAATTTGTTAATCATTCTTTGAAGGTTTCTCTGAAGACGCATATGTCATCTATATAGACTTCTGTCATTGCTCTCTGAAAAATACTTGGACTGGCACATAAACCATGTGGAGTTATATTAAATACGTAGACAACTTCTCCTACATTTATGCCAGTTATTTTCTTAGATTCTTCATCAAGAGGTATTTGATAAAATCCTTGATCTAAATCAAATGTACAGAAATATTTCTTATCTCTTAGTGCATCCCATATTTCGGATAATCTTGGGACTCTACTTGTATCTTGTTTTATTATATCGTTAACTCTTCTGTAGTCAATTGGTAAACAAAATTTGCCAGCTGTTTTCTTTTTGAGAAAAACTGGGCTCTAGTATGGCGTGCTTGCTCTCTTAACTATAACTATTTCTTCAAATTCTTTTTATTTTCTTACTTATTTCTCGTTTTTCGTATAAATCCATATGATGGTTTCTACGAACAACTGGTGTATCTGTTTTTAGATTTAGATGCGCTGGTTGTAATTTTGCCAGTTCAATTTTGTCAGGTCCTTCTGTGAATATATGCAAGTGTTTCTTAAGGGTCTGAATTACTTCTTCTTTTTGTTCTTTATCTAAATTCTTAATTATCTTAACTCTATTTCCTTCGATATCATGTAGAACTGTGCTGTCGGATCGCGTTATTCGGATCAGTCTTAACATGGTATTTGATAAAATCCTTCATCTAAATCAAACATATAGAAATATTTCTTATCTCTTAGTGCATCCATATTTCGGATAATCTTGGTCCTCTATTTGTATCTTGTTTTATTATATTGTTAACTCCTCTATAATCTATTAGTAAACGAAATTTAACGTCTGTTTTCTTTTTGAGAAAAACTGGGCTTTAGTATTGCGTACTTGTTTTTTTAAATATACCTATTTCATCGAATTCTTTTATCCTCTTACACATTTCTCGTTTTTCATAAACCCATATGATGGTTTCTGCGAATAACTGGTTCATCCGTTTTTAGGTTTAGATGCGCAGGCTTTAGTTTTGCTAGTTTAATTTTGTCAGATCCCTCTGTGAATATATGCAAATGTTTCTTGAGGTTCTGAATTATTTCTTTTTCTTCCTTAGCTAGATTCCTATTTATTTTAACTCCATTTCCTTCGTTATTATGTAGAACGGTGTTGTTGGATCGTGCTATTCAGATCAGTCTTAGCAAGTCCACCTCCACACCATGGTTTCCTTTAATGTCCCCTGTCGCAATGCGTTGAACATTAAGTTTGCCATAGCAGATGGAATTTGTCTTACAGTCCCGCAAAGTCGGCTTATTGAGCCTATATCGTCCTAAGATCGTACCATTTGCGATTTCAACATCAAAGTACTTACCAAAAAATCAAAGGTTTGGCCATCCCATTTCATCTATAGTATATTGGCCTTCTAGTCCAAAAGTTGTAAAGAGTTCTTCATCTGGATCAACTATTCCAGCTTCTGGATCCAGGTATTCAAAATGTTCACATTCCTTAGTGATATATAATTCTTCTTTCGCACATATAAATCCTATTGCGTTTTCTTCCTTAAATTCAACTATTTCAGAAGTTTCTCGCCTAGATGATGGTCCTATCCTAAATAATTTCTTAGAAAATAAAATATAGGCTTTGTGCAGATCAAGAAAATCAAATCCTATTAGAAGGTTGGTTGTGATCTCAGCAGTTACATATGTTTCCACATCGAGGAGTAAATCACCCATTTGGATTGTGATACTGGCTACTCCTATAATGGCAATTGTGCTATTGTTGGCATTTACCATATAAACTCTCCTTGGTCTGATCACGTGTCCTTCGATAAGATCATAATGGATTAATGTCACTTCAGATCCGATGTCTATCGTGCCCTCTGTTTCAGTCTCATCATGGCATACAACATCACAGGGTTTTGTCAACTTACATTTTGCCCTGATTGATTGTCACGATGCTAGCCAAATATTTACCTCTCAGTTATTCGGTGCGTGCGGATCTGAAATAAGGTTTGCAGCGCAGTCTGGATGGTGAGTCTAACCATTACAAGCCCGTATGTCATTGTCAAATAGAGGTGCAGAGAAAACGGGCTTTATTGCACGTTTTTTGGTTGTTGGTATGGTGTTGTTTTGACTGGTTGTTGTTGTGATGGGTATGTTTGTTGCATTTGAGCAACTTGTGGCATCCATTGTCCTTGGGGCATCACATACCCTGGATGAGCTGGTGGTGGTTTGTAGTTTTCTAGTAGTAGGGGCCTATACTGTGTTAAAATTTTGTTTTGTTGATCTGCATATTTGTGCGTAATGTCCAGTTTTTCCACATTTATAGCTCTCTACTTAGTTCTCAATGGTTGTCTCGTGAACAAATATTACAAAAATTTGGTGGGTGACCCTGATTGTAATCTCTCGATTGTCGAGGTCGTTGATCTGGTCTTTTATTGTTACAATTACATTGCTCTCTTTGTTCTTTACTCGTGTTTTCCTGATTCGGTGCCTGATTTGAATTTTGATTTCTTTTATTTTGATTGGGAGTTTTCCATCCTGCGGCTATCATAGCTACTACAGTTGGGTTGATGGGAGAGATTGGGGCAGTTCCTACTTTTGCCACAATTTTATTTTCAGGAGTTTTCCCTTTTAACACTTCCTATAATTGTTTTTGCATTGTTTCGTTCGCTTTTGCTAACAGTTCTTCAGTTTTCTGTGCATCCATTAGGTCTAACGCTCTCTCTTTGTATTCTTTCCAGCTTGTATATGTGTTAGTTACTTCGTTCTGTGTTGTTAGATTTTTAGAGGTGAAATATTTACGCATTTCTCCCTTTAATGTTGTCAGGAAATTATCACAAATTTTCTTTTCTGAAATGGTGGCATCTAACTGTTTGCAGAGTCTAAAAAATTTGGTAACATTATTGTGAAATATTGATCATCAAATTTTAGCCCTTTGATTCTTTTTTTAATTGTTTCCTCATCCTTTTGGAAAATTCGAGGTAATATATTTTTACATCCTCCCATTCTGTTTCTGGAGTAATCGTATTGTCGGCTGAAAATAATTCTAAAGCCGGTCCTCTTAGCACTATGTTTAAATTGCCTTTCATCACATGTTCCATAGCTTCAAACATTTTTGCCTGTCTTTCATACTCGAATAGGAATTCTAATATGTACTCATCTGGACCATTGACGAAGTGGCTAGGAGTCCATCTTTCGGATCTTGTCAAAAATTTCTTAAATTTAATTATTCTTGATTGGGAAATGCCATTCTTTGTGTTTTATTATTAAGGGGTGTTATTTATGGTAATTCTATAATGTTATTATTGAATTTTGTATTATGTTCATTGAGGTTATTGAAGGGTTCGAGATCTGTATGTGAGTTTGTACCTGAAGTAGTTGTGGAATTCAAATTTTTGTTTCTCTGGGAGTATTAATTTGTACTGGAAAATCATTTATTAAATTATCTGTTTGGTTTTTATTTATATTTTTGTTGGTATCTTCTTCAAAATCTTCTTTGTGGGAATTTCTTATCATTTCCAGTTTTTCTTCATCGACTTTAATTTGGATTTTATTAGGGAATCGAGGTAACTCTATTTCTCTCGATTTTCATTCTTCGCTTTCTGTTATTAGTTTCTTAACTTTTCTATTTGTGGCATCCAATTTTGTTCTATGACTAGGATTAGGGATTTCTTCATCTTCAGTTTCAGAATTGATTGCTGATTCTAAAATATTTTTCAAATTTCTTGTAGCTCATCTATTTTCTGCACACTCAGTTACAAGTTTATCTAACTGATTTGTACCTCTTAAATTTATAAAGTTGGGATTTGTGTGTAGTACATTTAGGAGCCAATGCTTGCCATTTTTACCCTTGTATAATTTTCTTTGTAGGTCGTATCTAGTTCTATTTTCTGTGTGTGATAATTTAGCTAATTTTAAAATTTTGTACAAAAATTGAGTTGAAACTTTACTTCCCCAATGATTAGTGAGTGGAGGAAAATTTTCTTCGAGATTTATTTCTTTATCTAAATCAATATTTTGGGTTTCTAACAAATCTACGGGATTTATTACATTAGTTTTGTATAAATTAATGTTGTCTGATTTGGGACTTGGGTTTACAGGCATTCAGTAAATCTTAAATTAAACAGCACTTTCTACACCAATATTAAAAATATATAACCTTTGTTTTTCACTTACAGTTTTCTCGATGTCATGTCTTCAATGATAACTTTGGGCATTTATTTTGACATTGTCCTCTCGATGTCCCAATTTCCTGTTGGCTGCTCGATTCAGCTTGATCTCCGATTTTGTTTGATACGTTTTGTTGATTAAGTCGCAAATTCCAAATTGTTATTTTTTAAGTCAAATATAACAATTTTTTTGTACATATTTTTGTTTATTTGTTATGCCTTTTTGGGAAAAAATCACTCGAGTGAGGGAGTGTAGACTTCACCTCACAAGCTAGCAATATGAAAAGACGCATTTTATTTTCACGAGCATAAAATTTTGAAATTTTTTGAGTAAGAAAATTTGTAAATTGAGCACCTTTACGAGACATGGTGCTCTGAAAATTTTTGACGCGAAATTTCAGTCACTAAGAAGAAAAGAAAATTTTGGATTTTTATGTTTGTCCAAAAATTTTGAAAAGGAATTATGTGCACAAATGTTCACTTACGTATTTGTGAAAACTGGATTCTTATTGAGTTCGGGTGCCAATTTTGTTGTGTCTGTTATCCCGGATTATTATAGACACACAAAATTAAATTTGTGATTCAACAAATGATATTTAATTCAAAATGAATATGACACAATACACTTTTGAATATTAAGTTATAACTCGTACAACACTTATACTTAATACTTATATAATATTCCTATATCTAATAGTATCACACCTCCCCACAGGGTGGACAGCTAACTTGTGGTGTATTGGAACACTTTCAGAATAAGAGTTCGGAGATGGTAAGACTACTCAGAAACTCTGTAGAAAGGAAAGTGAAGTACTGGTGTAAATCGATTTACCAAGTAACTTCTCTTTGGGCCAAGAAATGTTTATGTTTGCAAAAGTAGGTATTGTACATTCCTAAATAGTGCTGATAGATATGCTGATTAGTTTATGTCTATATAACTGTTAGCTTTATTAATTGGGTTATTAGTTGGAGGTAATGGTGAATATTTAGAAGAAATATTCGTAGTTAATTGTTGTGGAGTATTTAGGTCAGAGAATATATTCATCTGCCTAAATACGCTTCCTCGTATGGTGAGATTTCTCTGATGGCTAGGTTCACAGGTTCCATGTCAGTGCTGGCTATGTAGTTCAGGGATATAGTTGGTGGTCGCACCTCGTCAGCAATCACCTGATGAATGGCTCCAACAAAAATCAATTCACGAGCTCTCAGAAAATTTCTACATAGAATTATATTATCTTCCAATAACAAACTAGATATGATTGATCGAAGAAAATAATTCTATGTTTGGTATCTGCTATTAATAGAGAGTTCACCTTCTTCCTCAGTGAAAGGTTTATTATAATTTTGAGAAAGAAATTTTGAGATTCACCATCAAGACTGATCATTCTAGACTTCAACATTAGCATCAAATAATCAGTCATGATGGTCAATCGAATTTCAGAATCATCAAGACCAGCTTGATGATTTTCAGGAAACACTTCAACAAAGTCATTAGGAAACTCACTATTATTTTTGGATCCCTCCACAGTTTCCAGCTCCTCATCATCAACATTTTGAATATTGTTGGAGGCCTTTACAGCTATATTTGGTCCACTAGTATACCATCCAACATAGCCATTGCCAAGTTAGTTTCACCATCATCAACAGCTTGATCAACTCTCCTGAATTGACCACAGTATTGTTCTTAACTGACACATGATGCATTCCAGTGGCATCGATATAATCAACACTCTCAACCAGGTGTGGAAAAATGTCTATATCCTGTTTGTCTGAACTATATTAGTATATTTTGTTGGTGAGAAGGTGTTGTACAGTTTGGTCAATGATCAGGTCTTGTTTGAAATCATGCCACCGTT
This sequence comes from Ericerus pela, assembly GCA_011428145.1. Taxonomy (NCBI): domain Eukaryota; kingdom Metazoa; phylum Arthropoda; class Insecta; order Hemiptera; family Coccidae; genus Ericerus; species Ericerus pela. The sequence continues at coordinate 425,949 of WOFM01000074.1, read as the reverse complement.
TGTTATCAACTTCATTGATTTCAAATGGCATCTCATCTTTGGCAACCATGAACATGGAGGCTGGACTGATGTCCTATGGAAATTTTGGGATACACATGATTGTTGATGATGATGAAAGTGAAAAAACACTTGTACACGAAACAAAATAGGCAAACAAAATAAAAGACAAATAACAAAATAATAGCGTAGGCATTTCAAAAAAGAATGGTGAAAGATAAAGATAAAATGTTGTCATATATGGAAAGTTTTCCCATTATTTATTTCTATATACCACTATTTTTATAATATATTCCTAAAATCGTATGTATCCAACTTATAAATTTAATTTTCATCTGTGTGTATAGTAGGAAATCATTAAACTTATTTGTGGAACAGGACATTATTACAAGTGGAAATTTTTAAATAAATAATATCCCTATACCAATTTCCACACGCCTTTATGAAAAAAATTACATTGCACCCTCAGAGAATAAAATTACCAATTTGTGAGTAACAAACCAATAAAAATGTCCATCCGAGTCAATTAAGGCATAGTATTTAATTTCCAAATAAAATAAGAGCTTTGATTTGCGGGCCAAGTGACTCTGGATAAACTGATTCAATCTTCTGGATGTTGACTCATCCAAATGAGCTTCGTTATTGGAATTTATACGTCTCATAAAAATCTTTGAATCAATAGAAATATATGCTTTTGAAAACTATTTTTTTTAAATTGAAGGTACTGAAATCATTTTTCATCAAAAATTTCGAACATTTACATGGTCTGGATACACATTTGCCAAATTTTTGTAGTAAATATCGAAGATATGTTACGTTTAAAACTGGACAAAGGTAAATTTCAAGCTTTTTTTGTTTTGGATATCATCGAAATATTGATATTAATTATTTATATCAAACATACACTCAGATAGATAAATATTTATTGCAAAAAAATTATAATTGTTTTATACATTGGCTGGTAGAGGAAGATCTAATAGAATGGCCGGTAGTTATTTTTATTTGTCGATGGCAATACCGGAACACGTCTACCTTAGTCCATGTTGACTGTCACGCATGGTGCTCAATGGTTGGTCCCCAGGCTGTAACTCCCATGACTGAGAGATGTGTGCTGAGGCATATCGAATCAATCAAACTGCCTTTGCGTGGAGCCAGAAAACAACCATTCAATTTTGGTGATAAGGTCACTGTAGACTTTCAGGTATGGGAATTAGATTTCATGTCTTATGAATTTTGTTTGTGTCCGGACCTACGCCAAGGTATAGTGCTTGGACAAGATTTTTACCATGACTTCAACGTGTCCATCAAGAAAGGAGTTCCGGGCCCGGATGGACAGGGAAGTTGGTCATTATGGGTTTGTGACATCTGGCTCTCATGTTCTCTGGCAGAGAAGGCGTACCTAATCTATAATTCCGATATCTGCTACCGGAATTAAGATAACAAATTTCCAGTCTCTTTCTCTTCTTCTCCTCTACTATTACTTAATTCCTTAACTTTCCTTTTTCCCTCTTTCCAACGGCTCATGACAACTACCTAATCTTGACAACTTATGACTCTCCTATTGTTATCTATTATTCTTTTGCTTTTCGTTCTTGTTTTTATTATTGTTTTTTACTTTTTTTTTGAAATTTTGTTCCTCTTTCCTTCATGTATATACATATCTTTTTTTTTAACTTTTGCTCTCATTTATGAAGATACCTTATTTATTTTTTTCATATACGTATAATTTGTTATGTTCTTCTTTTTATTATTACTCTCTTTTTTTCTTTTTTTTTACCCCAGCGGATATTGGATCGAAATATGGACATTTACCCAGGGTTTCTAAATTTTAATAGGGGAGTGGAAGGTTTTTCCCGAGAAATATATTAAATTATGGAATTCGGTGTTTCCACCTTCTTGACATCAAAAATATAGGTATTTTTCTAGATGTCAAAATTCTGATTGAAATATTCATGTATCCTCTTCTTACACTTCTCATTTCCTCACATCTTCCAGGCATGCCTTGAGGTTGTGGGAGAATGGGGGGGAGTTGTAGTATACTAGATATTCTGGTCTGGACACAAGATGAAAACCTACTATGGTGGGTTTTCACCATATTTCATATGTTTCACGAAGGCTGATTGATTTCTCTTCTTTCTTATATTGATAAGAATGTGGACGAAATTTATCAGCCGGATAATTTCCCCTACATTTGATTGAGTTGAAGTCTTTTTCATCTCATTCAAATATAGACGAAACTACTCTTGTTTTTGCTCTTGCTTTCGCAACAACTTTGTCAATATGTTATAAATTCTTACGATGTCCATGTTTTTACTTGATGTCTGGTGAGAAGTTTTTATGTTCCCAAATTGTATTCAACGGCGTATTATGGTATGTTAGTATTATTTTGTTATGTATATATCTTTATTTCATTATATGCTGGTTTTTGATATGAACATGAACTTCTAATTTATTACCATGTTCATCTGCTAAGAGGTAATGAGGGTATATTTTGGGATGAGAGATATGATTTGATTGAAGATGTGTTTCTAATGATGAGGTAAATCATTCTGGTTGATAGCCTCTTCTCATCCTAAATTAAAATTCAGAACATATTTGCAAAATACGGAGGTCTTGGCGATACAAGTCCGAATTATGGCTGGCTATCCACTTACTGCATTATTTGAACAAATTGGACTCCGGTAAGTTACGTCGTCCAGACCATATGTTTTACATTTGGTAAGTTTTAGTGTGATTTTGTGTATGTCATGTGGTTTTGGTTGTGGTGACATGAGGTCACCCCATTTGGCATACCACAAAGTGAATAATTGAAAGAATAATTGCACAGAACATTAGACTATATATAAGGGTGAAGTTCGAGTGATTTAAATTGGGTATTGAGGGAGATATGAATATAATTGGATGTTTGAGGAAAACGTAATTTGGATAAAACCAATAAAATTAAAAGGAAATGACATAAAGTAGGAATGTTTAAGAAATTCATAGAAATTGGAATTATTGCAAAGTATTGAAATATATTTGTAGAAAAGATGACATCATGGAATATAGACGAGAACAGTTTATAATGTACAGGAAGTGATGTCATCAGACAAGTGAAGACTTGAAAGACAAGTTTGGACTAGTCTATAATGATGTGAAAGAAAGGAAGAATAAACAGACGGAAATATGAAGAATAATTTAGGAAAATACGAATTTATAATGTACGAGAGTATTTGAAATAATATGTATGAAAATATCATTACAGATACTATTACCTATATAATATTATATTTTGGTGGTATTATTATATTTCATAATAAGTAGGTAACTACATAGAAACATAACTATTGAATTTTTGACCGAAATCTATAAAATATTTTCATTTTCTTATATGGATCATCTGCATTTCTTCCTAAAAAATGATTAATAGGGAAATTTTATGAGAGTTCATTTCATCCAAACTCATCTTCAACATACATTAAGCGGATTAGTACTCTTTAATTTTAGTTTCATTACCCCCATTAACAAATATTTGAAGTTAATGAAAAACAATAATATTAAATTGATAAATTATATTATATTTATATTTGACTCAGCCTACAGAGTTAGTCAAGGATTTGGTTGTACAGTTTTTTTTAGGTATAAAGTAATTCATAATCTCTTCGATCTGACGCTGTCAAATTTGCGAAATCAAAATTCTCTGTAAAAGATACTGGAATGGCATTGCCACGATCCCGAACAGGAACCTTATACACAAATATGGAATTTAATCGACGTCCACTGGATATATAATATTTATCATATGGAATCACGAATTGAGTAGATGGTGTTTCTTTGCATGGATACATGTACTGTATATTACTCTTATACCTTGGGTGGTTATCGTGGATTACCATAGCAGTTGGTTGTAAACTTCGAAGATTACTGAGCATAAATTGTTCATTAATTTTCAAACCTTCCATTAGAAATTTTTTTTCCAAAAAAATTGACAAACATAAGGGGATGAGTTGTTTTCGTTCCAGTTTCCGCACCTGGTCTCTGCAAGCCAAAATATCATTAAATGAATGAAAATAATTATATTTCCAAATAATAGAGAGTGATATAAGCCTTAGAGAGAGAATGGAAACATGATTGAAATTTTCAAAAATATCCTGAACTCTGATTGAAAATATCAGACTACTTTTTAGATCTATTTCTCCGGCCACCCATTTCAAATTTTGACCTGAAAATGTTTGGCCTAATTGTGCTCAGTTTGTGCTAACATGTGTCATCAATTTCAGAATTTGGGCTCACCCCCTTTCTTAAATACAAACAAAAGAGTATGGGTATGCTTATTGTGCTTCATTTATGCTAATTTGTGCCAATAATTTTAGAATTTGTGCTCACTTACTGGTGAAGATACTGGCTACACGAATATATTTGTCAGCCTTCCATTCGGAATTTGGAGTTGAAACTTTGAATGCTAATTGAGCTTAATTTGTGTTAATTTGTGATGCAAATTAAAAATTTTTAAATTATTCTTTTTCAAAAATATCTGTGGTTTAATTTCTCCCCTCAGCCCCCATTTTCAATTTTGACCCAAAATTTTTCATACTAGCTGGATTTAATTAGTGCTAAATTTTGCTAAGAATTTTGGAGTTTGTTATCACCCCTTCTTAATATATAAAAAACATTTTTTGGGGGATGGAGAAATGTTAGCCCCACCCATTTTGAATTTTGAGTCAAAACTTGGCATAATAATTGTGCTCAATTTGTGCCAATTTGTGCCAATCATTTTCAAATTTGTGCTCACTGCCAAACTCAGATAGGGACCAAGAAAAATTTCCCCTCAGCCGCAATTCTTGAATTTTCATACAAAACTTTGTACACTACTCTTTTTTAATTTGTGTTTGATTGTGCCAACAAGCTTATAATTCCTGTACATTCAAATCTTTAGTTATTTGCAAAACAAATTTGGGTGGGGCTGGGGAACTGCCGTCCCACCCACTTTGTATATTGACTTGAAATTTTCCAAACTGATTGTGCTCAATTTTTGCTGATTTGTGCCAACCATTTTACAATTTGTGCTCAATTATTAACTGAAATAAGGGGTGAGGAAGGTTTTATCTTAGCCCCCCTTTTGGAATTTTGAGCTGAAATTTTTCCTGTTATTTTATCTTAAATTGTGCTTATTGTGCCAACTGTCTTTTTTGAAATTTTAAAGTTGCAATTTCAAGCAACTAATAACAATCACCCATTTCTGTTGTAGCCTAAATAATAGTCATTTATAACAAAATTTTCAGTAGAGTCAAAAAAATTCAAGCTTTCCATTTTAAATAGGAGTTAAATTTTATTACAATTTTTACAACAGTTTGTACCAAATTTTTACCTATGTTCTTTTGAGTGAACTATACTTAACCCATAATTTGCAGGTATTTGCCAAAAATCATTATTTTTTAAAAAACATTAATATTTTATGTATGTATCAATATTGGAAAATCATTGAAAATTATTTCAAATTTTCTTAATTTGGTGTTTTCTGGCTGCTACTAAAAAACTATGGAAGTACAGGAAAACTTTTCCATTGATCACTCTCTATTGGAAGTTTTTTTCATTCAAGTTGACAAATTAAAAATATTATCATAAAAACCCTCTATGTGAATTAAATAGAAAGAATAAAACAAATTTTTGTGGTAATATGTGTATAAATTACTAAGTAAGTATTTATGTTAATTTTGGTTTTATATACCTGATAATTTAAAAAATATATTTGGTGATGTATCAAACAATAAAATGTGAAACCTCAATATTAAGCCCCTTTAGGGGCCCATTTGGGGATGAAGAATAGGGTAAGTGGAGAAAAGAACACTAAATTCAGACTAGACGCCTCAAAAAACAAATGTGGTAATGTATCGCAAAATAAAATGTGGAAAATCAAAATTGACCCCCTTTTGAGCCATTTGGGGATTAAAAATGGGTCAAATGGAGAAAAGAACACCAAATTCGGACTTTGCGTCTCAAAAAACCTATTTGGTGATGTATCACACTATAAAATGTGGAAACTAAATTGAAATGAATTCGTAGTTGAATTCTCTTCAATTCGTATGTGAATCCTAATTAATTTAAGGGCGATGAGTCGAAAAGAAATTCGCAGTCCACCTATTATATGGTTGAAGGGTTCAACCATAAAATCTCTATGTTTACGGCTAAATTTGCACAGTTGGCAACCCTGATTCTAAAAATATTATCAATTTTTAAGTTTCTTAAGGAAGTCAATTTTCCTGATGGCAACACCAGTTGTGGTAGGTATTTTTTCTCAATGTGATTCCTAATATAAGAAAATGGACGAATCAGAGTAGAGTATTGGCTCATTACATGCAAAGTCAGATAGTATAAATATTTCCAATAATTGAATGATGCTCTGAGTTGTATTTTGTACATCAGCAAAACTAGTGTTACATGGAGGGCCATCGATGGAAACGATCTTTTTTGCCAATATAGATTAGATTCAAGTTTTCGCTGAAGAAAGAAAATTGTCGACGTTGAAGAAGAAAGAAGCTGTTATAAGACAATTGAAAACCCATCCTTTTCAGGATGGAGATTAATTTCTTAAAGTGAAAGACCAAAGTACTTGTATTACTATTGATTTTGATTACCACAATGATAATAAACTTGTGTTTATATTTGAAATATAAAAGTAGTTTACTGTACTTTTAGGTATTTTGTTTTTATGTATGATTGTTTGATGGTAGTAGAATTTGTTCATTGTCTTTTTTTTATGTGCTGCGAATGTATTCGCTGAAATTATTGATTGTTGTTTTGAATTGTCTCTTTATATTTTGTGTTATTAAAATAATATGCTTAATGGTAGATTTTGTTGCTTTTTATCAACTGCTTCAGAAAGAAGTATTATGTTTGACCTATTTTTTGGAAATCTAATGAAATTTTGTACAACTCTGCAGTATTCAATATTGATCTTAAATACGAATAGTGGCTCAAGAAATTGGTATTTTCATGGTGAATAACACTGGCCAAAGAAATCTGAAAAATTCCCCATAGATAACCCAAAAATTATATTCAAAATTTGGAAATTTTTTTCATAAAAAATGTGAGATTATAAGTCCCAATTCCAAATAAAATGAAATAACGCATCCTAATTGGTTCATCCAAAAGTGTATAGGATACGGTATCTCTTGTGGTTATATAAATATTTCAGATAACCCCATTCTGTCAGTACTATATTAGCCTTCCATAGTTATCCATGTATAAATATTCCAATAGTGTAATTATTGAGTTTTGACATTTTATTGTGTGATACATCACCAAATATGTTTTTTGCGGCGCCAAGTCTTAATTTAGTGTTCATTTCTCCATTTGACCCATTCTTCATTCTCAAATGTGCCCCAAAATGGGGCCAATTTTGAGTTATTGTGTGATACATCACCAAATATGTTTTTTGTAAGAGAAGCTCTAGGTACTGTGTAACAATTCCTTCGAATCGAGGGTTTATATACTCATTTTGGATATGTAAGTGTACGTAACTGTTAGGCCAAGTGAGGTAGGGGCTTGTTATTATAGGTTTGTGCTGACTCGTGATATAATTGAGGGACAGGCACAATTAGGTCATGAATATACAGACGTTATATCTATATTCATAAAATCAAATACGGGTAATTTAGTGGTTGTTTACAAAGTGCTATAGGATTTTTCATTATTGATGAATACCTGCATTTTTGGTATTCGATAGCGTGTGAACGAATATGTTCTTCATATTCAGAAATAGATGAAAATATGCATTACACAATTCTCCGGGGGGGGAAACAAAAATCAGGAAAAAAAATTTTTCCAAAGTCTATCCAACAAGTATGAGTTAAAGAAAGTTTCTTATTAAATAAGAATGAATAAAAATTATGTGATATAATGCAATTATATATACCCCCTTCCAAATAAACGTTGTCCACTTGGAAGGGTAATGGAACATTCTGTAAAATAAATAAAAGCCTCACTATTTGTGGTAGCCCACAATTTGTAAATCTAGGATCCTCGGCTGAGTTGAATCACTTTAAAATGGATCATGAAAATCCTGTTGAAACTACTGAACAATAATCACAAAAATTAGTTAGACCAGCAGCAATCCAAGTCATTGCTTCTAAAAAAGCTGAAGAATGAGAAAAGTTCATTCAGGATATAATAAAAGCTAGCATCAAAGAAGCCATGGAGAAACAAGATAAGCTAATAGAACACCTATAAAATAAGAAAAAGAGGGTAGAACATCCAAAATTCTTGACAAAAGACCTAGAAACATGACTCATGCAACTAACAGGATGTCTCAAGGTTGAAGAAATCCCCCAAGAAGAGCAATACCAATAACTCTGTGGTAGCATGATAGCCAAAATCATCAGGGCTTGCCCAGACATAATGGACTGTCTGAAAAATGAAGAAGACCCTTACAAATGGTTTATTGAGAAAATAAGAAGAACTTTTATCACCACTCAATTCCAAGAAATAAGGCAACTACTAAGTGTAATGTCAATCGGAGATGACAAACCAACCGTATTCATGACAAAATTCGTTAAAAAAGGTGAAGACCATGTGTTTTCAATTGTAATAATAGGCAGGTTTTGTGAACTACTAGCTTCAGTAGTACAATCGCTGGTTGCACTCAACCCCACAAATGCAAGAGTAGATGATGACCCTCTGGCACTAGCTGAAGCTGCAGAAACAGCAATGGTGTTTTCAGGAAAACTTTTAATTCATGCAACAGCAATTCAAGCAGATGAAATCAGAAAACTCAGTGCTGAAATAGCAGAGGTGAAAGTAGAAACTTGCAAGGCCAGAGAATACACATCTGCTAAGAGTAATTTCAATAAGAGATTGAACAGTTGAGGATGCAATCACAATAGAAATAAAAATAACTATAAAAATAGGCAATCTCACCATCTAGAACTGAGAGATATCAAAAAAAGGAGTCCAGCACAACTAGAAGATCTAAATCACCCAAAAAACATGATCCAAATGGGTCAGAAGATTTTGGCTTCTAATATAACAAATATGGGAAAAATGCCAACGCTTGTAATACCCACTGTAAACGATGGGTGGAAAAAATGTTCCAAGAAGAAAATTCTCCTCACAAAGATTGAAAAACAAGAGCAGACTAATAAGTCAAACTAGGCCGAGGGATCATATGGCTGGCTACCAATCCCTTGCCAAAATTCTCTTGCTGACTATTCATCAAGGACAGGACAAAAATGAGAAAATTCTTAATAGACTCTGGTGCTGACTGCAGCATTTTACCAGCGTTAAATAAACGTAAGAAATTTTCTCTAAAATCCAAACTAAATGCAGTTGACAAATATACATTCACTGCAGATGGTCAAAAACATTGCAAAATAGACATTGGTGTTCATGTCATGATTTGGTCTTTGAAATGCTCTTCAAACTTTCCAACATTTTATGAATCAGATATTAAGGGAGTGACCATTCGCATATACTTATCTAGACAATATTTGCACATGCTCAGAATGTTGCATTAATGAACATGAAAAAATATAAGAGCTGTATTACAGCATATACACGCTGCTAGCTTTACTGTCAACTTACCTAAAAGCTAATTTTCTAAAAATAGTATTGACTTTCTCTGGCACAAAATAACACCTGAAGGTATAGCCTCCCTAAAAACAAAGGAAGAGCCATTACTGAAATTCCATAAACCAACGAATGTGGCATAACTTTGAAAGTTTCTAGGAATGATGAATTTTTACAGACGTTTAATAAAAATATCTTCTTCCAAAAGATACCAACTCTTCACATTTATAAAAACCAATAAAAAGCGTAATAAAACACCTATCAAATGGAATACAGGGACAGAAATAGCATTTTAAAACATAAATACATACTAGCCAATGCAACATTACTAGTTTACCTGGAAGACAGTTTTCCACTATGTATCTCAACAGACGCATCCAATTTTGCAATTGGTGCAACCTTAAATCAAATAAAGGATACCAACCAACCACTAGCTTTCTTCTCGAGGAAACTTTCCAAAACTGAGAAAAATTATAGTACTTATGATTGGGAGTCACTGGCTATTAACGCAGAATAAGGCATTTCAGACATGATGCTTCACGGACAAAATAATAATCAAAAATAAAAATAAAAACACACAGAAAATAGATGTAAAAGATGGAAGAAACAAATACATAATCTTACTCACAAACAAACAAAATATGAAAAACATATTGTGAAGAGATAAAAGCAAACATAAGTAATAAGAAAATAGTCAGATTCAATAATAAAATAATAACTCACACATACAATCCTCAGGACTCAATCAAGCTTAAACAAAGAGGCAGACTAAAGGGAATAAATAAAAAAAGCAATCAGAAACCAAAAAGATCATCACCTCGATTTCACAGAGAATGAAAATATATAAATAAAATAAAAATATCTTGTACTGTTATCAAGCACATGCGTTGAAATACATTTGCACATCGACCTCAAAATCAAAGGTAAAATAGAACAATCGAATCACTATAGAATTGCAACATAAACAGATAATTGCAAAATGAGAAAAACAAAACAAATCTTTGCAACAACCCACAAACACAAATCAATTGCTTGTAGATTGTTGCTCAAAACACCACTCTTAGTTCTATTAGAATTGTTTGCTTTGAATTCAACCATCTTTTGAATAATCCTAGTTTTCTTCTTTAAACATCTTAATTTCATACAATGTCCTAAACTACCAATATGGAAGTCGATTAACTCCTCAATTATAAAGTAGAAATGTTGCTCTCTGACACAACTAAACCTTTTTTACCTGGCAACAACAATTCTCAATCTTCACAGAAAGTTGCCGATATTAGATCAATTCCTAACAAAATGATGCAAGTAACCCCAAAAATTTCTCCATTTCCTCCAGAACAATTGGTGGCTTGTTCCTCTGTGACCAAAACCACAGACCAACCTGATGCTAGAAAGGCGAGCAATCTCCTCATCTCCAAAAGTCAGGCTTTCTTCAAAATCCCCAAACCAGGGACAAAATTTTCAAATTTCAAATTTTCCACCACTGCTCTCCATAATAATCATCACCATGCCAGCATCTCCAAATTGCCACTCCTCCAAAGTTCTAATCCCATTCCTCAAAATACTCAGGAGGACAGACAGGGACACCATACTCGTAGAAACAGGAAACATGGTGTTCAGTTAAGAATTAAATATCAACAACGTCGTAAAATTTCCTACTATGATGTGAATATTGCAGGAAATACCCTCGGCATGGCCCTCCAAAACTTGATCTTTGGAAGAAATGCCAACTCTCATGACAATGTGAGACCACCTACCAGAAACCAATAATTTGTCTATGGGTACCCTCACCCAGAATTAGCACGAATGGGAACTGCAATAAATAAAGAAGAACTAGCAGTTAAAACGTTGAGAAGCGGTCGAACTTTAAGCCAAAGTTCTGACCCGAAAACACCTGTCCTACAAACACAGGAGCCAGTGTTTTCGACCAGCAAGTGTAACAATATAATTGTTACAAAACGTACACGACAAATATATTATTTTACTTATAGTATATTTCAGAAATATGTACATAGAAATATGAAGTGTATTATAATGTACAAGAGAAGATGTTGGTAGAATAATGGTAAGTTAATAAGTGAGTAGGCTTAACTCTAAGGGTATGGATTCGAATGAAATATACATTGGTGTTGTGGGAGATATACAATGTGATTGGTCAATATAATCTACGTAATTTAGAATGAGCCAATAGAATAACATACATATGACATAAAGTGGGTGTTATAATTTTAAGAGGAATTAGGAATATTGCAGAGTTGTATTTTGTATTCTGGGAATAGATGACATCATTATCTTTAGTAAGAGAATATTATATTAACTGGAAAAGGTGACGTCATGATGCAAGTCTTGACAAGTCTTACTAACGTCATTTTAGACAGGATGTGAGAACGAAATTATATACGAAATAGAGATAGAGGAACAATTGTTAATAGAATACGAAATTTATATGGTATAATAGAAAATGATATAAAATTATCATTACAGCAAGGAAGGTAGTTTTGTGGAATATGCTTGTCACCAGAAAGACATAGCTATGGTCCCACCACCGATGGAAAACCCACAACCATCGCAGGGAGGTAGTAGTCAGCCGCAGCTGACTCCCAAAGTCTTGGTGCAGATCATGCAACTTCTGCAATTGCAGCCAGGGCAAAACCCCAACTTCTACAGATGAAGGATAGATATCCCGGAATTTCTGCCAATGAGGTAGACTTGTGGTTGACACTCTTGAAAGGCAGGTTAAGACAGAAAACATTATTCTGAACCAGCGGTATCTACACATCTGTGGATGCATGCCCCACAGATAATCCGCCACATTCCGGATATTATGGAATGCCCTTCGACAGAAGATGATAAATATGCCTGGTTTGTCAAGAAGATCAAGAATGTGTTCGGAAAAACAAAGAACAAAATTATTGATGATGTGATGGGTGGTATGAAAATGGAGGACAACAAACCCTCAATCTTCATGGCAAAATTACGCAGAAGGCGGATAATATCGTAGCCCCTTCTGTCATAGGCAATCAATTTTGCAAACAACTACCACAAAGTTTTGTGCAATGCCTAGCTGCCGTAGGTTCGACTGTGATCAACACATCCACAGACTTGGATTTCCTTGCGAAATCAGCAGATAATGTGCTCGAATACACTAGGTCAAATCCCGTGGTCAGTGCAGTGTCTGCAGAGACTAAAGAACTCGCTCAACTTCGATCCCAAATAGCTCAGTTGACCGAGGAGGTAAAACGGAACAAAAGCCAAGGCTCGATGAAATCCAATAGCAGCTGGCAACAAAGATCAAAATCAAGAAACAACTACAACAGTGGCAATAGCAGAGGACGACAGTCCCAGTCCAGAGACCGAAGATCTAGTTCTAGTACCAGGGGTCAGAGTTCAGCTCCCCCTAAAACATCATCTCCCAAAACCCAGTCGCGAAATTGGGATGATAAAAGTTGTTTCTTCCACAACCAGTTTGGCGCAGAGGCCACCAAATGCAACAATAGATGCAAATGGTGGGGTAAATCCTACAACAAGGAGGCGTCAAACTAGAACGAGGGGCCATCTATGCGGCTGAAGACCCCTCGGAAGAATACTCACGCCCCTTGTTCATCAAGGACAGGACTAACAGGAGAAGGTACTTAATTGACTCGGGAGCAGACCTGAGCATATTGCCAGTTAACAAACCCCAAAAAGTACTCCCTCCAAAATACTACCTCCGTACTGTGAATGGTCAAAACCTTCCAGCTTACGGACTAGAGACCAGCAAAGTCGACATCGGACTCAGTGAAAATATGACGTGGTCCTTCACGGTTGCAGATGTTCCAAAACCGATCCTGGGTGCAGATTTCCTTGCACATTACAGCCTGATCATTGACCTCAAACGTGGCAAATTGATCGATAGTGAATCTAAACATTGTGTGGATGGCAAAAAGCTAGCTTACAGACTGGACACAAATATATCCAGCTGTACCAAAGTCGACGGACAACTCTCACAGATCCTGTCTGACTATACTGGAGTCACTCGACCCTCAATTCGCAGGCATCCAATGTACAAACCCGACACAGTTCATTACATTGAAACCAAAGGACAGCCTTACCATGCTAGAGCACGAAGGTTACAGCCTGACAAACTCAAAGCAGCAGGGGCGTACTTCCATCGCATCATTGAGGAGGGCGTATGTCGCCCCTTAAAAAGCTCATGGAGCTCCCCTATCCACATGACTAAAAAAGCAAGTGGAGAGTGGCGATTTGTAGGAGACTACAGGGCCTTAAATGCCATGACAGTTCCTGATTGCTATCCAGTCCCCAACATAATGGACTTCAACGCGAATATGAAGGGTAAAACGATGTTCACCAAAATTGACATCAACTGGGCATTCCACCAAATTCCTATGGCCAACCAGGACGTTCAAAAGACAGCGGTTATAACCCCCTTTGGACTATTCGAATACCTTCGAATGCCGTTTGGACTTCGCAACTCAGCACAAACTTTCCAAAGATTTATCAATGGACTGTTTAAAGAATTGCCGTTTGCATATGCATACTTGGATGATATCTGCATATGCTCTGAAGGTGGTGAGCTTCAGAACGAGGAGAATGTGAGAGCCGTGGTACAGCGTATACACGAGGCTGGACTCACTATCAACGTAGGCAAAAGCTTATATGCACAGACCGAAATTGACTTCCTCGGCTACAAAGTCTCAACCGAAGGCATTTCCCCTTGAAGACCAAGGTAGAGCCAATATTGAATTTCCCGAAACCCTCAAATGTCGCTGAACTTAGGCGTTTCTTGGGGATGGTGAATTCCTATAGACGTTGCATGAAGAATGCAGCAGCCGAACAAAGTAAGCTGTTTGCACTAATCAAGACAAGTAAAAAGAAAGACAAAACTCCACTCGAATGGAATGAAGAAGCCGAACAGGCATTTGAAAATATCAAAGATACACTGGCAAATGCAACTCTATTGGCTCATCCAGACGAAAGTTTGCCATTATGCGTGAGTACTGATGCATCCGATTTTGATATTGGTGCAACCCTATACCAACTGGACAAAGACAACATCAAATTACCGCTAGCTTTCTTCTCGAGGAAGCTCTCAAAAACAGAAAAGAATTACAGCACATACCATAGGGAATTGCTCGGAATTTTTGCTGCGTTGAAGCACTTCAGGCACCAATTAGAGGGTAGATGTTTTTCAGTGTATACTGACCATAAACCCCTAACATATGCCTTCACACAAAAAGCAGAACCGGCATCGCCGAGAAGAACGCGACAATTAGACTATATTGGTCAATTGACTACCAACATCCAGTATATAAGTGGAGAACTTAACACTCCAGCTGATGCCTTGTGTAGAATTGAAGCTACCTCGGCTCCTGTCCAATTGCCTTATGCTGAAATAGCTAAAGCACAGCTTAAGGATGCAGAATTGCAAGAGTTGTTATCGAACGATGATACTACTCTCAAATTGAGACAGCGAAATATTCCCGGTACTGATGTTTTATTAACATGTGACATCAGTACAGGTAAGAATAGGCCATTTCTACTGGTAAAATATCGCAGGTTGGCTTTCAACAGTGTACATAATCTGTCACATGCTGGGCCAAAATGTAGTGCTAATATGATTTTGGCAAGGTTTGTATGGCCACGAATGAAGTCTGACTGCAACAAATGGGCTCGCAGATGCCTGAACTGTCAAGAATCCAAAGTAGGAAGACACACTCTCTCGCCCCTCAAATCCTTCAAACAAACCGAGTGGTTTAAAACAGTTCATATGGATTTGGTAGGCCCATTGCCACCATCTCAATGACACAGATACCTGTTGACGATAATAGACAGGGCAACACGATGGCCGGAAGCAATCCCTCTACACGAGATGTCAGCTTCCACAGTAGCTGCAAGGTTATATGATACCTGGATTGCGAGGTATTGCGTACCAGAAGTCATAATTACGGACCAAGGTCGCCAATTTGAGAGCTCGCTCTTTAAAGAGCTGTCTAATAAGCTTGGTGTTCAACACAGTCATACCACAGCTTACCATTCTCAATCCAACGGCAAAATTGAGAGATGGCATAGAGCTCTCAAAGCCTCCATCATGTCTCATGATACCAAGAGATGGGTAGAAGTACTTCCTACCATCCTCTTAGGCCTTCGATCTGCCCTACAAATTGATACAGGTCACTCTGCAGCGCAATTAGCGTTCGGTGAAGAGCTACGCCTCCCAGGGGACTTCTTCACAAAATCGAAAGAAGTTAGCACCAAAATAATGGTACAAAATATAAGAGATGATGCCAACAACTTTTTAGAACAGGCAGCTCGCCATGGCCAGCCCAAGATTTATGACTTGAAACACTTGGCCAATACTTCACACGTATTTGTTAGAGACGAAAAAACGAGATCTGCGATGGAGAAACCATACGCCGGTCCTTACAAAGTAGTATCACGAGATGAGAAAAACTTTGTGATACTCATTGCAGGCAAACCTCGAACAATTTCAATCGATAGATTGAAGCCTGCATATATGGTAAGTGACGATAAAAGAATAAGAAGGTTGCAGAAGGAAAACATAGAAAATATCCAGACGGATTCCGAAACAAAAACCAAAGAATACACCGAAAAATGTGAGAAAAATAATTCACCAAAGAAAACATTAAAAAAGTCAGTAAGATTTTTGGACAATGTTACAACTAAAACATTTGATCCCGAGGCCTTCTTATGCCCACAAAAATGAGGCAGGCCCCCTGGCAGTAAAAACGTAAAAATTCCCGCCCTTCTCGCATGTCTGATAGGTTAATGCGAAGTAAATAAAATTTACTCCCGAAAAAGTAATATCCGCTACGTAAATTGAAACCCGCTAAAAAATATGCGAGAAATATTGGAACTCCGCGAGACAAAAGAAACTCCGGAGATAAGCAAACGAGGAATGCCAACAAAAAGAAAACGACAGCAATAAACAAATCCACGTGCAATACGGAAACAAAACATTGCAACGTGCTAGTTCCGTTAAACACAAAGATAATCTCTGCGACATGACGTCACAAACAGAGATTCCTTTGTAATAAAAATTCAAAAATTATATTCACTGAGTTTATTTCAGGCATAACTTTGCTTAAAACGATCAGAACTTAACCGGAAAACTTGTATACGGCCGAGAATTTTAAGTGCTATCCCCTCTACATGTCGATAAGAAAAATACGAGAAGAATAATACGTAACTGTAAAGGTAAATCGAAAATCAAAGTAAAATCACCCACTTCAGATCCATCAGAGATCTTGGACGTGTTTTCTGATATTTTTGATTCCTTCTCCTAAACCTGTTCTTATGTCGCTTCCGATTACCATCCCGAAATCCGCTACCTTCCAGTTCCCCCGGAAAACTGCTGACCCCTCACAAGCTCAGCAGAAAACCGAGCAAACAACGGAACTGGATCGGATTGAGGAGGAGCTGCTAATGGACATGGCTCCTTCAGTTGACGATGTCCTAGCGGAGATGACCACTCCACTGCCTCCGACAATCTCTCCCCCCCAATCCCCGAAGCAGTCAGCCCCGACTCCAGAACCACCGAAGCGGGAGCCAAAGCCCGAGGAGAAAGGCGAGCCAATGAGGTTTTTGTTCATGGCAGAGAGGGCCGAAAATGAGAAAGTGAAGATGGATACCTAGGAATCAGAGAATTTGAACTCTCCAATGCTCAGGAAACCGACGTTCAAGCGTCCACTGCCCCCTCACTCCTGTCATCACCCTTATGCCCGCTCAAAAACCGTACAACCAAGGTGTAGGGGAGAGGACAGCAGGGCTGCCTACCTGGCCTGAATACACGCCTGTAGGGAATCCTACGAGTGCGTCGGGGCCACTGTAGGTAGCGCCCTAGCAAAATGGGAGGCTGATCAGAGGCAGAAGTAAAAAAACCCGCACGTCCCCCAGGCCATGCGGATTTTGGTCATTTTTGCCGCGCAAAAACTGGGGGGGAGCAGCTGTTGGGACTCAACGGTATGAGGTGAAGGGGCTCGGACCCCTCGACAACAGTCGCTGCCCCAAAGGGCGGGTCAATTACTCGTCTGTATGACGTTAAACCACACGAAGTATGTTTGATCGTAATTACCTGTACGTACTTGCAGGTAATGTACGAGTACCGAATCATGACAACAAGATGACGTCATGATTTGTACACGAACCGGCCAGCCATCTCTTATCATGGTAGGGTGTAACGTATATTTTCGTATACTTTTAGAGATGACGAACATATTAGTTCACTCGCTTTCGAATACCAAAAAACGTAGATATTTGTCAACAATTACCATCCTATAACTCTTTATAAACAACCACTAAATTACCCGTATTTAATTTTATGTATATAGATATACTTTCTGTATATTCATGACCTATTTGTACCTGTCCGTCAAGTACTCGACGAGTCAGCACAACCCTATAATAACAACACCCTACTTCACTTTACCTATCCGACACGTACGTTCTCATACCCTGAACGAGTATATAATCCCTCGATTCAGTAGTATAATTGTTCAGTTCTTCGACAGCTACGTCTAAGTACCTGGAACCTCTCTCGTAGAAGTCTCTGGTGAACAGATAGTCTTGCTTGTTGAATTGTAATTGTATATGTATAAATATTAATGTAGATTGATGTACTGTGAGATACAAATTATTATTTTATTAAATGTGTAAACTCACTCATGTGTTTAAAATATTTTTGAGTCTCAAATTAATGTTAAGGTCCACGATAGTGTGTGGATGATAAACTTGAATTTATTTTAGAAGTATTACTACTTTTTAAGTACGTGATATTTCGTGTATGGTGTACTCCCGAAAGTGGTCTTAATTAGGTACATTACCACCTCTTTTGGCTGTTACATTATTGGCGCCCAACGTACTGGTCTGCTATTGCGAAACGAACTCTCACTCTAGTACCTACTCAACGGAATTGCTGAATCCAAGCTGTTGTTTCAATTCCTCTGGTTCGAAGTACTTTGCTCTAACCTTGAAAACTCTAGTCAAGTACTCAATGAGAAACGCATAAGGCGCGCTCTTGAGGAAAGGAAGTAGAGGTTAGTTGCGAGTGGAAAAAAATCAGCTGTGAAAAGAAACTCGAACTTCAAAATCAACAAAGAACATTTATTGTGCAGAAAGGAAGAAAAACGAACGTATATACATAGAAGGTGTGGTGACAGAGTTCAGGGAGGAAGCAACGGATCCATCAACCTCCTGTTCAAACAAAAGAAGAAAAACAAAGTAACAATTAATATTAATTATAATTCGCGTCCCTCCTTTAAATATAAGAAGTGTTAAATAATTATAAGTCGCGAAAAAAGTTATTTTTATAAGTGAAAATTGGGAAAACTTATCCGAACCCAATACTACTAAAACAAATTTAAATTGGCTTATCGAAGCTAAAAATTTCGAATTAATTAACGTTTGTCAAAATTTAAATATCGAAGTTGATAAAAAATATTTTTCCCGTATAAAAACCCAAGAGGATATCCTATTAAAAATCAAATCTAGTAAAGAAATTCAAAAATTATTAACCCCTGAAAATATAAAAATAATTTTACTTACAACACGAAAATCTCGTGAACAAATCCCCGTATTAGAAAATCCTATTATAAGAAATTATTTTAATCCCCCTACTACCTCAACCCCACTTTTGGAAAATTTGGATAATCCCACACCTTTTCCAAGAGCCAAAACAGCAATTAATCTTGATGAAATTACTGAGTGCTTAGAAAAGTCTGACGAAGATTTTCTCAGCCCAGAAATTGAAACAAGAATTTTGGAAAATTTTATTCCCCCTATTGAAAATAAAATGTCAGGAAAGGCTGCAGTAAATATCAGACCTTCCCTATATTAACACACTCCAACTGAAGACATCGTATCATTTTTAAACGGATTTGAAAATGAAGCGGAATCCTTCAACTGGGATGCAAATATGAAATTTAAAAAAATTAAAATCGCATTTTCAGTCCTTGCGAAACAAATATTTGAGGATAGAATTCAAACAAACCCTGAATGTAATAATTGGCAAAATACAAAACAAAAGATTTTGGAAGTCTTTACTAGGACTAAATCTCAACTACGCGAAATATTGTACGAAAGAAATTACAATGGTGAAGCTGATTTCTCCGCGTATATTATGATCGTGAAAAGAATATCAAAACAAATTGAACCCGACATTTCCGAAGAAAAAATAATCGAGAAAATTATGCCTAACCTCCCAGAAAAAGAGAGGGTATTTCTTATTAAAAAAGAACCTAAAACAATTCAGGAACTCGATAAATCTTTCTCTAAATATCTCGAATTTAAAGATAAAGCATTCGGACATATTGATCCCCTGTTACGTAAAAAAATCGATCAATTAGAAAAAACTATCGAAGAATTAAAATCTGGAAAAACAGAAAAGTAAACTGAAAAAAGTGTAAATCTAATATCATCCGATCCAGTCTGGAAAGCTGAGATGGAGAAAATGAGCGCTGCAATAGCGAACATTTCGAAATCTCAGGAACCCAGAAAAAATAAAAATCCCCAAAATAAAAATAATAATAATAATGAACAAAATAATTATAATCAAAATCAAAATCAAATCCAGTATCAAAATCAAAATCAGAACCAAAACCAAAATCAAAATAGAAATAATAATAATAATTATAATAACAATAATAATAATAACAATGGTAATGGAAACCAGAATCAAAACTGGAACCAAAATTACCAAAACAGAAACTGGAATAATAATCAAAATTTCAATCCTAATTATAAAGGTTGAAATTTTAATCCAAATTTCCGGAGAAATAATTTTCCGAGAAATAATAATGGATATTATCCCAATAGGATTCCAAATTGGAACCAACTTTCCCTTCCAAATTGGAATAATGCTCCAGCATAGTCTGGAATGTCATTCAATACTCCCCAAAATCTCCCCTATGTGGCTGCAAATACTCAAATGATTGCCCCTCCGGCACCATTGATGGCAGCTCAACAACAAAATTACCTCCCAACATCAAACCCCCAGGCTTGCCAGAATAATTGCTCAAAAAACTAGGTGTCCCCCTTACATGTGATCTGTCAGCTGTAAGGGATGTCTTGAACAAAGAACCAAAACAGGTTAACAATGTTAGTAAGGAGAAGTTTCAAAACAAAGGGTACTGCAGAACCCAATGTAAATTTCACCTTCCATTTTCCATTTGTGGTAAACAAATACTTAGCCTAGTCGATCCAGGTTCGGAACAGTCACTTATCGATGAAAAAGTTTTAAAGAAAGTCAATTTTACGGAACCAATTCTACCAACTAAAGTAAGATTTAGTGGTGCGGATAGCCAACCTCTTGAGGTCATAGGAGTAACCAATGTGATTTTTTCCATTGATCATTGTATTTACCCACATCCCACCTTAGTTGTCCGAAACTTAGTAGAACCGGTCATTCTGGGTTACGACTTTTTGTCAACCCATAAAGCCAAAATGGACTTTTCGAAAAATAAATTCACTTTACCCTGTGGTGACGAAGAGCGATGTTTTGACATGCCTGAATGTCACAATTATCCTATTGAAAAGGAAAATAAGTTAGGTTATATTAAGCCCTTTAAATATTATACCCCCCAAACTTTTAAAATCGAGGCAAACTCAGTGCTAATTTTAGCAACTTTGGCCGAACACCTGGAGTTTCTGTGTGAAACATCCATGGAAGAAAAACGTAATTTCTTTGTAATCGTATCAGAAGACACGATAGCGGTTGTTAATCATAATAACAGACCTCACGTGATCTATAAAGGCGAATACTTGGGAAAATTTGAATTAAGTAGTGCAGTAGAAATTAATTCCTGCCAAATTGAAAAAATAAAATAAAATACTATTTTTAAGGATAATCGAGGAAACCCAATCCCGATAAATCCAAAATTGTCACTTGAACAAAAAATAAAAATGTACGAAATAATTAATGAATACAATAATATTTTTACGGGAAAAACAGATGAAGTTTCCATCTGCAAAGTACCCGAACAAGTCTTCCGAGTAGACGACAAAACCCCACTGCGATGCAGAAATTTTAAATTTTCGCAAGCAGAACATGAGGCCCTACACAAACTAGTCGATGACTTAGTAAAAGTAGGTGTCCTAAAAAAACAAAAATCGAAATTTGAATCCCCAATATTTGTAAAAAAGAAACCAGATGGAGTCTATCGAGTATTAGTAGACTACCGAAGAATGAATCAAAGAATTATTATGGATAATAATCGTGTACCGACAATTGATATTATTTGGCCATACTTAAGAAATAAAAAATGGTTTACGACAATTGATTTAAACAGTGGATATTTACAGATTCCTCTCACGGAAGAATCTAAACAATACACTAGAATTAATGTGGATGGAATTGGATATGTATTCAATTCCACCCCAATAGGTTTAAGTATTTTCCCGTCCATTTTCCAAACTATCATGGATGACATATTCCATGATATATTCTGGAAAAAAATAGTATGTTACCTGGACGATATTTGTATTTTCGGAGAAACTTTCGAAGAATGTCTCGAAAATACAAGGGAAGTATTAAAAAGATTAAACGAAGTAAATTTAAAAATAAAAACAAAAAAATGCCAATTTGCAATGAACGAAATCGAAATATTAGGACATACTGTCCGATACAACGAATTACATCCATTGAACAAAAATATTGAGGCAATAAAAAATTTAAATCCCCCTAATACATTAAAACAATTACGATCATTTTTAGGATCAATAAATTACCATAGGAAACTTATTCCAAATTTAGCTAAAATTACTGCTCCTCTTACTGACTTACTAAGAGGAACAGATAGCAAATCAAATGCAAAAATAAAATTAAATAAGAACATCTTGAAATTTTTGAAAAATTAAAAGAAATAATGATTTCCAAACCTGTATTAGCAATCTACGATCCAAAATTAGAAACCTGTGTAGAAGTTGATGCTTTGAAAATCGCATTAGGTGCAGTGTTGCTGCAAACTAATCCCGTTACAAAGCATAAACATCCAGTTGGATATTTCTCTGAAAGAGTCCAACCGGCCCAGTCAAAATTATGTTCTTTTGACTTGGAAATGTTAGCTATTAAAAATGCATTAGCTCATTTTCGTGGATACTTACTTGCATTACGCTTTGTAGTATACACGGATCATAAACTTCTGATTTACCATCAGAAATTTAATACTCTAAGCCCAAGATTAATTCGATTAATATCTAAATTAAACGAATATAGCTTCCAAATCAAACATATTGCCGGAAAAAATAATTGCATGGCTGATATGTTATCTCGTCCACATGATTAACCGGACGAAATTACATTTGAAAAAGGAGAATTTCTAGTAGATAAAAAATATGCTCTTCAGGATGAAGAGAAAAATGTGAATGTTTTGTGTAGATTACACAATGACAATTCTGTCCCATTAAACCCATTATTTTTCCAAAACCAAAATATGTGGTACTACCCAAGTACAACGCCCCAAATACATTATTTTCCACCTTCCCTTGCATCAACTTTCCCTTATTATCCCGTGGTACAAACCACAAACCCACAGAATGAATTAAACATTCTGAAAATTGTCCCAACCAAACTACTTACGTAGTTACAAGATCTGCTCTTAAAGAGTCAGACCTCAATAATCAGATCACCCCAACCAACTCCTGTGACTCCCGAGATCACACAAATGTCAAATCCCGACATTACATCACCCCCTCAATCAGAAGGTCAAACTTCTGAACCCCCCCAAAAAATTGAATTGCCAAAAATTTAAAGACAATGCAGGAAAATGACCCGCATTGGAAAAATGTTATTTCGCTATTAAATTATAACGAAATAAAAAAAGATAAAAATAAAATACGAAAATTAAATCGTACTATACAATTATATTTTCTTGACGAAAATAATGTCTTAAAGAAATTACCTAACCCAACCTCATCATATGATGAAGCGGTTACTGTAATCCCCGAAAAACTAATTCCAGTAGTTCTAAAAAAACTACATGACAATCCGTTGTATGGAGGTCATTTCGGAATTAAGAAAACAAAAAATAAAATAAAAAACCAGTTTTTCTTTAAAAACATAGTACAAAACATTACAGAATATGTATTGTCGTGTCATGAGTGTCAAATGGCACAAAATTCCCCGAAAGAGGCTGGCTACCTCAAACATATTGAAATCGAAAACCCTAAACCATTTTCACATTTAGAGATTGATTTCATAGGAAAATTTAATACCGAGTATGAACACTCGTACGTACTTGTAGGTGTAGACAAAAGCACAAATTTCTGCACCATACGTCCAACAAAAAACCCAAATGCTCAATGCGTAATTGAGTATTTGAAATTTATTTGTTACACGTATGGCACCCCAGGAAAAATTTCTTGCGATAACGGAGGTCATTTTGCAAATGAAACTGTCTGTAAATTTTGCAAAGAGAATAATATCAAAATTATTTACTCCTCATTTTATTCCCCCCAATCGCAAGGACTCGTTGAAAAAATCAACGGAGTAATAAAAAAATCATTGTCTAAATACGATCATTTAAACGAAAAAGAATGGATCGAAACAATTAACAAAATTATTTTTGCATACAATATAAGTCCAATTGAACACTTAAATAATAAATCCCCATTTTACCTACTTCATGGATTTAACCCAGAAGTACATATACCAGAAATACCAGAAAATAGTGGTAACAAAACAACTCGTGAAGAAGAAATTGAAAATCTCCTTCAAACGAGAGAAAAAACGCCGAGCTTAGCAAAACAAGCATTGGAAAAGAATGCGAAACATTACAATGCACACCACAAGATCATTGACTTCAAGCCTAATGACCTTGTTTTGTTGCGTCAATCAAAAAACGTCGCGAAAAATAAAATGAAATACACCGGACCATATAAAATTATTAGAAAGGTCACGGATTTAAATTACACAATTCGTATTAAAACAGACGATAAAACTGCGTACGACGAAACAGTTCACATACGACGATTAATTCCGTATAAATCTCGTAATAACGACGAATTAAGAAATGAAATAAAAACAGAAGAAATAGACGAAAACATCGAAAATCCCATCCCAACCCAAATCATACCTAAACCAAGGGGTCGCCCTTGGAAAAAACCAAAGTAACTGTGTGTAAGGTATATTACCTGTAGACTACACGGTTTTTTCACTCACGATTTCTTATGTCCCCTGTTCCCTGTTTTTTTTCTTCTCTCTTTCTTCTTGAATGTTTTTTCCCCCCACATTTGACTATGACGTAAAATCATGCAATGAAATATTTTTTTTTTTTAAAAAGTAAATTAATGTTGGAAATTTAACTCACCAATAGCCCATGTCTCTGAGTACCCCTCCAGGAATTCCTCCAGCCGGTCCCCACTGGATGAGCTGTCCTTGTCGGATGAACTTGGGGATACGTTTCCAGGCTCCGGTACAGCGTCTGAGGACCCACTCTCCTCGGTGGACATACTTTCTTCAATCGATGGAGTATTCCACAGAAAGGAGTAGATGGGCGGCTCGGACAACAGTCATCCACTGCGGTACGATATCACCCGGTTATATTCGGTGGCATTGTAATGGCGCTGAAGTTGGAACCCGACGGTGGATACGGAGAAATATAGACGCGGCTTGTGATGGTCATTGATAAACCGAACAAAACGAACCCCAGCGGTGTTTATGAGAAGATCGTTAAGGTAGATCTGGTCAAAGTGAACATACTCGATGGTCACCTTCTCGTTGGTCTGCTGCGATACACACAGCAGACCAACAAGAACACCAGAGAGTATGCCCAGCCCAGACAGTCCTCTAGTATCCAAATTCCCTCGGAAGATCAGTTTGAGCCCAGACGGCCCAAACTTGACGACCATGGAATGGGGATAGTAGATTCGGAGTTGGAATAGAAGCTTCTTCGTATATTCCTCCGAATCCGGACAGCAGGTATACCTTACAAAATGGCTCCAGTAGCCCAAATTTTCATCAATAACTTCACCAGGGATTCGCGATGGCTCGAATTTATTGAGGAAATCGCCACGATCGGACACGGTTGACACGCGATAAAAAAGTGAAAACAGCTGATGAAGCGAAAAATATAGTCGAGGCTCACACATACAGTTCTGAAATTGGCGTAGTTTTGAAAGGACCTGCTCCCCCAGGAACCAGGTCTCATTCGCCTCCACAACTCCGGTCGACATGAACATGCGGTCGTTCATATAAACAATAGACATGATTTTCGATAAATGAACAAATGAGATAAAAAAGAAAAGAAAAAAGTAAACTGCACAAAGGAAAAAGGTTGTTTGTTTTAGGAAAAAAAAAGAAGCCCGAACTGCACAGTCACTGGTACGTCACAAACACTTAGAAAAAATCTGATAAAAAATAGGTACAAAAAAATTTTTTTTTTTACACGAAAAAATCGGAAGAAAAATGCACACGAAAAATAACGCAAAGCGATAAAGGCAAAGACAGAATACTGACGAAAAAATGAAAACTAATAAATTTTATATTAATAATTTGACCGAGATTCATTACTCGGATATCGAAAAAATTTGTCTCTCCCCTTACCCCAACCAACGTATGTCAAAACAAATCAGTAAAATGCATAATCCAGCTTTCGTAAATAATTTAGACGTTGCATTCTTTCTGTTTCAGAAAATGTATACGAATCTACTTTTCTATGTCACAATAATAATTTCTTCGACTAGTATTGCGCAAAGAACATCATCTGACCCATATAGGATTACAACGGCGTCAACTGGTGCTTATTTTCAAAAAATAAGCAATATTTTCGTATATCCTAAGTCTGCCCCAATAATTTACTCTATTAAGCTAGACTTGCATGAATCAGCAGATAAACTACTAGAAACGAATTTCAAACACCGGTTGTGCAATGAAACAACCTGGAAAAATTGCAAATACGCAGAAATGGCGAAACGTTTAAAAAATACTATCGAAAACCTTAAAGAACAAAATATCGCTATGATACAAGATTTCTATTCGACACCATCTTCCATTCGAAGCAAAAGAAGCGTATTCACTCTGATTAGATCATTTTTCGGAGATGCGCTACGATTTTGCTGTCGAGTATTAAACTTTAGAGATGGACAAAACTTCTTGGCGAATGAAATCTCGTTGAAAGAAGAATACGATATTATTAAAAATCAACTGTTAACTGAGCATGCAGCATTAGTAAATACGTCTACTAACCTGCGTAGCTTCATTGACCATTCAAATTATTTTATGACAAAATTTATTTCGCATACAAATTCTTTTATGGAAAATTCATTAGAAGAACATGAACTTCTAATCTCCCTAAACTTTATTCAAGGATTCTATGATAATTACCTGATAAACACGTTAAGACTATCAAACATCCTAACGTCCTGTAAATCTCATATGATCCCATCTTCAATCATCTCAAAAGAAATATTAGAAAAAGACATATTAAAACTTTCGGAAATTACGAAAAATCTAGGCCTTGACCTAGCAATCCCTATTAAGGATATTCAAAATTATTATCATGCTGAACTTGTAAATTGTAACTTCTTTAAAAATAATTTAGAACTAGAAATCAAAATTCCCCTAAAACAATTAGATTCTAAATACGAAATTTACGACTTCATTCCGCTCACATTCAAAAGTCATTCTAATGAACTGTGCAGCTGGGATCAAGAACCATCTCTGATCATTCATGAAATCAGAACAAATTCTGTACGTTATATTAGTGGAACTAACCTCCATTATTGTAACTCAGATAAACCATTATGCTTCCTTCCGTCCAACAGAGGAAGTGATAAATTATCTTCATGCGCGAAGAATCTTTTCTTTCAAGACTTAAATCAAAACCTATTACAATCTTGCTCTTTCAAATGCAATCCTAATAATAATCAAACATTGGTGCATCCTATTGGACACACCAAGTTTGCTATTGTAAATTTTAACTCCCTCGTAGCAACTAATTCCGTTACGAAAAAATCTGAAAAATAAAAAATAAAAAATGATTCCCCCGGAACCTTCATTTTGGACATACCTTGCCACATCCAAATTGAAGATATTGACGAAAATAATAAAAATACAGTAATTATTCCCATAGAAATCCCTTGTCTCTCTGAATCTTTAGAAGAGACTATTAAAATCGAAAATCATTAACCACTCTTGTGGACATATTTTTCTGATTCAACAGAACCTTTTGATCTTGCCATTGATCTAGCAACGACAAAAGTCTACAACCCCAATTGGAAAAATTTTGTTCCTCACACTGTTCCCGTGAACAATCTGGAGAACAAAATTAAATCCATTAAACTTCAAATACCTGATCAAAACCTCAATGATTATATAACTTTTATAAATGAAATATTCCTAATATGGTTAAGTGCAATCTCACTTATTTTAATGATTATTATAGTATACTTAAAATTAACCTGCCATCAAAATTGTGCAAATCTAACGAAAAGCACAGCATTATAAAAAATTACGCAAAATAATACGATATACTAACCAGTTATATATACATAAGAAAAAATTTGTTACTCATAACCAATATTCGTAAAATATTTTATTCTAAATATATATATCTATACTCGCATTATATGACATAATTTTAATCATGCATAATTATAAGAAATATGTACTTGTTGGATAGACTTTGGAACAATTTTTTTTCTGATTTTTTTTGTTCCCCCCGGAGAATTGTGTAACGTATATTTTTGTCTACTTTTAGAGATGACGAACATATTCGTACACTCACTTTCGAATACCAAAAAACGTAGATATTTGTCAACAATTACGATCCTATAACTCTTTATAAACAACCACTAAATTACCCGTATTTAATTTTATGTATATAGATATACTTTCTGTATATTCATGACCTAGTTGTACCTGTCCCTCGAGTACTCGACGAGTCAGCACAACCCTATAATAACAACACCCTACTTCACTTTACCTATCCGACACGTACGTTCTCATACCCTGAACGAGTATATAATCCCTCGATTCAGTAGTATAATTGTTCAGTTCTTCGACAGCTACGTCTAAGTACCTGGAACCTCTCTCGTAGAAGTCTCTGGTGAACAGATAGTCTTGCTTGTTGAATTGTGATTGTATATGTATAAATATTAACGTAGATTGATGTACTGTGAGATACAAATTATTATTTTATTAAATGTGTAAACTCACTCATGTGTTTAAATTTTTTTGAGTCTCAAATTAATGTTAAGGTCCACGATAGTGTGTGAATGATAAACTTGAATTTATTTTAGAAGTATTACTACTTTTTAAGTATGTGATATTTCGTGTATGGTGTACTCCCGAAAGTGGTCTTAATTAGGTACATTACCACCTCTTTTGGCCGTTACAGTAGGGGATGATGCGACCTGGCCACCCTCACAGACGTACGTATTTTCCTACGTACGTGTTTTGGTGTGCGTGTGAATAAGCCCTATAAAAACCGCCCAAACCGGCTCTAAAATCACCAGTGTTCGGTCTGGTTCTGGCTTACCCGTACTTATGTACGAAGTGGCTGAACACGCTTAAATTCTGTTGAATTTCCTTCTGGTGAGAATATCTCTCACAACAAGGTATTCCACAATTGCTGCTACAATTTATTTTACTTCTTAAACTAGACTAGTTTCTTCTGAAGTTTCTTCATGTTTTCTTCTTTAGTTACTGCATTAATTTGTTTTTTTGATGCTGATTTTCCACTAAACTAGCTGTATCCATTGCTGATTTTTATGATTCTGTGATTTTAATTTTTCTACTTCAAATGGAAACTAGTATATCTATTAGGGGTCTTGTTTTATTTTTACAACATAGATAATCATCAAAAGCATTAGGTAGATCTGGAACTGTTTATGGTCTCAGTTTCAAAATATGTTCACATTCTTTTTCTATGAGAGATCTATAGATATGATCTATTATCTTTTATTCTGTGATATATGGTTTTATCACTTTTAAAGTTTTAGAGACAAATGTCACAAAGTCTAGGAACTCATCGTCTCCTTTATAAACTTGTTTATGGAGATTTTCTCAGAATTGTGGAACTGTTTTTCTAAACGCTTCATATAATTTTGGTTTAAATAATTCATACGTTATTATTGTAAGATTATTTGCTAATATTTTGTTAAAAATTAGTTGAGTATTTCCAGTAAATGTAATTTTATTTTTTCTAAATTTTGTAGTATCATCTGACCAGACAAATGCTCTGCAATCATTCTCAAATTAGGTTAAAAATGTTTTGATGTTTTCTGAAGGTAAATGTGAAAATATGGAAGGTCTGTTGTTTCCATTATTGGTATTATTATTATTATTATTAACGATGATTTCTGCTATTTCTCGAATTCTCTGTGTTATAAGATTTGGTTTGTATTAGGCTTCTTCAGGAGATTTGGAAGGTGTATGGATGTCTTCTGAAATTTCTAGAATTGTTTTGTTGTTTTTAAACAACTATAGATGCTGATGAATTTGGAGAATTTTCTTCTGATTTTGATGAAATTTCATTAGATTTAAGAAAGTATTCTGAATCGTTGAATGATATTAATGTGCTTTGGTCAAAAGAGGTTTCTGATATTTTTGGATTGGCTATATTTTGTCAAGACATTCTGAATGATTAGATCATTAATATTATTTTTTTAAAGGAGAGAATTAATAGCATTTTTAGGGTGAGTTTAGATGAAAAAGCCTAGAGAGAGTTGTAACTCTGGTCTATTTTTTACTTTTGTGAGAGGTAGATCACAAATATTTAACCTTATGTTTTTTAGTTCACAATTGTTGAGAGTTGAAATCCAGTGACTAGGGTTAGTCATTGTTGATGAACTCACAAATTTTTTTGTTGATTTTGTGGAAACACTTTAACATATTTGCACCATAGGATCCTGGCATGATGATCTTCAATCCACAAAGTGATTGGAGATTTGGCAAGTTTTCTAAGGAATACTTTGCTGTAGAGATGTTGTCTATTGATTTTTTGTTTGGATGAACCAGATGCTGAATTCCTTTTACCCAGAATATTTAAAACATGTTAATTTTCTACACTTATATATATGCACCTTAAGACACTGTGTTTCTTTTTATTTTTCAAAACATTTGGAAATTTATTTAGACTTTTTTCACAATTAGAAACAGAATTTTGTTTTTATGGGTGCCAATTTTTCTGTGGCAGTTTTATATCGTAACAGAATATATAAAATACACAAGATGGTGAAGAGTGTATTAAACAGTAAGTTTATAAAACATTAAAAAAATATAAATAATAAGCAGTATCAAAATAAGAGTTAAAAAGGAATTGTTTAAGAATGAATTTAGGAGTAAAAAACATGAAATTATGTAGTACTGAGATTATTATTCTAAAGAGGAGGTGTGAATGAATTTACAGATTATTGGAGAATGGTTTTGATCTTATTGGTTAATAGAAGTACGTGTACATGGAATATGATTAATGGTCATGAAAGAATATGACATAAAGTTGGTGTTCACAAATAATTTTGTGGTAATTAGGATATATGCAAGACCGTAAAAATAGTATAAACAAGAAATGAGTTCATAGGATATGTGTAAACAAAATAACTGTTTATGCAGTAATATGATGTCATGAAACAAGTCTTGACTTGTTTGAATGACGTGAATAGTTATGAATGGAATAAAAAAGAAAATAAATTGAAAGTATTGATGATGATGATGATGATAATAAAAATATCGTTACAGTTAGCAATCTAATAAAATTGAAGCCACTCACTGTGACACATTTTTCTATATTCTGAATCAATTATTATTTGAGATAATTAAAAATTATGAAAAATAGATACTCACTCGAATTGACTTGTATCATTACTCAATTCACGGTTATATATTTCTCCAACCTCTTCAGAGTTATAGTTGATTGTTTGAACTGTGTTCAAAATTGAGTCAATTTGTTTTAACTTTTTTGTAATATGAAGTGGAGAAAAGATTTGTTGGTCCTTTAAAAGCTTTATTCTGTCATAAATCACAAATACTTCTCGATTATTCCTTATTTCCTTTCTGAACACATAAACTACATCCAAATTTTTGATTGTTGCTACAAAAAATACTTCATAATAATCATCCTGTTTCCAGTCTGTTCTAATTGGTCTATGTTCTCCATGACATGGCACCATAGTTTGAGGTAATATAATTTTAGCGGTATTGTATGTCTGGTATATTGAAATTTGGAAAGTTTTTTGATTTTTGTACGACACTATCTTTTTCTGTTGATCGTAAGCCATCATATTCAGGTGAATCTTCCAAAAATATCTGTATTTATCCATTGAAAATAGCTCTTGGCAGAAAGAAGCCATGCGTTTTGGTGTGAACTCAAGGAAATCGCTAGATAATGGTATGAAAAGATCATAGGTTAATGGTTTAAATCAGAATGTTATACAGTAAGATTATATAATAATTCATTGACTATTTCAGTGTAGGATTTCACTTAATCCATTTCACATTATAGAACATTTTTTCAACTTTCCAAATTTATTTTTTATAGTTAAAACTCTCTTCTTAAAAATTTAAAGGAAAAATATTTTGGGAAATACAATGTTGAGAAAAGACATTCTTACCAGAAGGTAATCTACAGATTTTCCATTTTTAACCACTTCATATGTAAACATATGAGTAGTAGAAAAATGTATTTTATTGTATGTCAGGTTCAGGGTCACACACTGAACAAAGGACATTTCCCATATATCACAGGCTATTTTACTCCAATGCTTATATTTGTCCATATTAGGCCTGTTTCGTACGTATGGAAGGTTGTCCTTTGTTCAGTGCATTACCCTTAATCTGACATACAATAAAGAGACATTTTCCTACTACATAACAACCATAATTGTAAAATGTATATTATTATTGTGTCCTTCATGTATGTTTTCTCTCTGCTATATTTAAAATTTTTACAAGTTCAGATAGCTGTGACATCAGAAAAAATTTGAAATTTTTAAAATTCCAGACTCGTCTTAGATCCCCCTCCACTTCAACTTACTTGTACTATTCGAGTACTGCTTTGTGTGAAGTCAGAGCTACATTATTTGAAATTTTTACAAGTCTAAAATTATATATTCCCCTCACCTCACACTCCATACATCACACCGGGTTATGCTTCTAAATTTCTTAACCATAAGTACCGACATCTATTTCAGTATTCGATTAGTTTTCAATTAAATTTTTCATTAAATTTTCCATCTTTATTAGGTTTTAAACTGGCAAAATCCAGGCGACAAAAACTGCGTCATAGATGGCTGAGCTCTGAAGGAGATTATAACATATACAAATAGACCAATTGTTATAAATTGAAAGTTTTTAATTTATTCTCTTTTTTTGTTTCTTTCCTTTCAATGCATATGATGAAATATAGAGTGATGTTTGAAGGAAACAACTTTTTATATAAGATGTAATAGTGGTGTAGTGTAACTGATAAACTATTTATATTGTTTTTGTGTGACAAATATTTTTTTGTTATAAATTCATTTATTTCAGATAAATTTATATAGGGCATAGTTGAATGTTCTCTCGTGTATTGCTAATTTGTATACAAGTTTCTTATACTTATACATTGTATACCACTTTTGAAGTTGTTTTGAATTTTGAAGTGGTTTCTTAATAATTTTTTTTTCATCAAAGTACTACTGTTTATATAACTGGTTTGTAAAAAAATAAAATGTAAGTGATATTGCTGTTTCATACGAAGGATGAAATAACTTACCTATGAAGTATTCAGATGCATTAAAAAGAAAATGTGAGTGTATACGAGACAGCATGCAGCATTCACACACAAACAAATACATAAATCACACAACAAGATTTTATTACAGATATTATAAAATGCTGAACAATGCACAATGTGTAAAGTATTAATCGATGAAAAATTTTAAATGTTTAAATGTAAATGTTTAACTTTACAAGTTTTGAAGTCTGTCTCATCTACTCGATGTTTTGATAGAAGTAAGTCTGATAACTTTTTGACAGGCATAAAAGCAATGGGTTCACCTTGTTTAATAATGTAGTATGCTTCCAGGGTATTGTTATGTGCAATTAGTTTAAGAGGGAATGACATTGCATTTAAAAAAAACATCTTTTACAAATATTTGGCGGTTGTCTATGGACAAAAAAAAAGTGCGTATCCAGGTTTTGTAAAAATTTTATAACACTGTGAAAATGTAGCAAAAAACCACGGTAATAAACAACAGTTGGTTTCACTTACAAATGTGAAAGCAGTATCATCATACTTGATTGAGGTAAAAATGCGACCTCAGAATACTGTTTGATAATGAAGTATGGGTTGGAGGCTATTACACATTTTTGAGGTGGATAATTGAATGATGTTTGCAGAGTTTCTGGAATAGGATCTAGTTGTTCCACAGTTGCCAGTAATGTCTCTGTATATTGCTCGTCATCACTCCACATTATTACATCATGTTCCAATGATGGTCCCAGACAAGGTGATATAATAAGCTTTTGCAGAGTATTTAACTTCTTCATAAATACCCCTTTGACAATGAGGTAGTCACCATATTGCATTGTAGCAAGAAACACAGCTATGTGATCTCCAAATTCAAAACCAATAAAACATAATTTAATTTCCTAATGATCTTTCGCAACATATTTCATTTTCATAGAATACTTTTGAAATGTTTCTAGTAACTTATTTACATTTTGAGCAGAAATAGTAAAATCAACATCCGATTTAAAAATAAAATGTCAATGACTAACAACCATTGTAAATAGTAAAAATAAAGTTCTTCGATAATAAATGTAAAATTTTAAAATTTAACTCAGCGATTGATTCAGAAAGAACAATTGATGTAAGAGTGTCATTTACGGCTCTTCTTAAATGAAATTTTTGAATGGAAAAATCAGTAGTAATTGGGTTTCTGAGGACAAATATTTGTAGTTGTAAAATGTGTACGTGATGAAAGTTGTTATGATAATTAGCCTATTTTTATTAATATAGAATTATACAGTTTTGAAGGAAGTTCCCATTTCATATGTGACAATATGTTGAAAATGCATTTTTTTTTGTTGATTAAAAATTAGACTAGCATATGTCATGAAACTTTTTTATGAAGATTGCATTTGAATGCAATTTATTTTTTATTGATCTTATTGGTTTTGACAAATAGTGGAGGTCATTATTGAGTGTAATTACATAAACAAATGCATTTGGTTATGTAACAGATATTTTCAAAAAATACGTTCAAGGTTTTCCTTCTTTTTCATTTTCCCTTTTTTTTTTTTTTTTTACAGTATTAGGAAATGTAGTATCAATGTTGTGAAAGGTATGCGATGGGTACGAGATTGACGGTATAACAGGAGAAGTTTGCTAAGATGTGAGGTTACTTTATATAATAAAATAGATGCGTTATTTATGTTTTTTATCGCGAAGAAGCCCTTTAATTAAGTAATTAAAATAAAAACAAAGTTTTTTTTTGAAAATATGTCAAAAATAATTTGCTTGTTCTAGTGGTTTATCGAACTGTTTCTTATACAAGAACATATAAATACGTCCGTACGGACACGACCCATTTCAATCCGATTGTTTCTCAACTTGTGGATACTGAAATTCGACATTTTTGTAGTACCAATATTTTCCAAGATGCCAAAGAATTACGTGAAGATGATGCCATTAAACTCTCAAAAGAGTTCACCTGATTGTAATTATCATTCTCTTGTTTTTTTTTATATTCAAAATTGTTTCACATCAGAGGGGAAAGTGTTCGTAAAAGAATTATACTTAAAAATGATAGGAGAGGAATTTTTTATCATTCCATTTATGAAACACCGACAGATGTTTTATAGGAAATGAAACAAAATTGTAACTCAAATCGATGATTAACACGCCATCTTCACAACTTTAATGTTAATGATGGGATTCAAAGTTATCAGTTAATTGCATCAGATGTGCATCATGTTTTGATTATAACTCCTTTCATTTTTTTGTTGCTGGGGATGATAAAATTAGTTTTCTTTGAACATTTTTATACTGCAAGCTAACACAATGGTCTGATGTGAAAAAAATTTATAATATTGATATCAGTATTCCCATTGTCGATGTTATTTTGTGGAACAGTTCCGACAGTGGGAGAAGACTATGAAGAATTTAAAATTTCTTCTCTCAAACAGTTTCGAAATAAAAAAATTATTAATTCAACATTTCCTCCTCTTGAAACAAACATTCCTTTACATTCTTCCGTACATTGTGCATTATTAAATATTTTACAATTACCTGATAATTTTTGTGGATAACTAGATAAAATTAATTTAACTATATAAAGACCTTATTTATTTCATTACCTACGATTACATAATTATGTAGGTCAATGTATGAAAAATTTTCAAGTAACCAGTTAGGAACCAGTTTTGTTTATTCATTAATTAATAATCTACTGATCGAAGTCCATTTATCAAATTATGGCTTTTTACAACCAGAATTAATTCTGAAAAAACAACTGCATCAACTTCCAATATATAAACTAGATGCTGCAGCTAAAGAACACAATATTTCTTATTCAAAAACTTTGACCTTCCAACTCAACATAACGCAATAAAATTTTGGAAAATAAAATTTAGAATAGAGTTTTAGATGCCAATTCATCTTATTTTGAACAGATACCTGCGTGGGCTACTACTAATGATGAAAAGTAAACGAAAGTTAGGCTTTGGAAAACAAAATCAAAAAACAAAGAGTTCTAGGAAAAAAAAAAATTTAGTGAAATTTTCTATGTTACTCTCAAAAGGTAATTCAGGTATCAATCAATCATTACCTCTAACAACAATCATCGTTTGGACAATAAATACTTTAGAAAATTACCAGGATGCAAAACCTGGTCGCATTGTAGGTATAAAAAGAATAATTTCTTTACCTAAACAAGACAGCTTCTTACTATTACAGCCAATAATAACAGCATTAGATATGCTTGGTACTAAAGGCACCACTGTAAAAATCATCACAGAAGTCTTTTCAGCAGTTAATAATGCAAGAATAAATTTATCTGTAAGTTCACAAAGTGGTAGCAGCTTGTACCTAAATCCATATGGTTATCCGATTCAATTATGAAAAAAAGAGAATGAGTATAAAAATATATAAATTGGGACTCAGCTTAAAAGTACATCTTTAACAAATTATGAATACTGCTGAACATTTACAATACTTCAAATTCCCAACTAAACATAGGCTATTTGATTATAAAATAGCAAATTATGCTAAACTAATAACATCTCACTTTTTCAAGGTGTTTTTAGTAGAGAAACATTACCCACACAGCCTTACAAAAGAAAGTATGATTATTAATTTAGATAATCTTGAAAATCTTGGTGCGCATTGGGTAGCTTTTTGTAAAATCAATAATACATGTATTTATTTTGATTGATACGGAGATTTACCTCCTCCTAAAGAAATATTAAGTTATCTAGATGGAAATAATATTTTGTATTATACTATCAATTTACTGCTGACAGAGAACATTCTCCTTCTCCTTCCCTTTTTGTAGCCCTATTTATTCAACTTTCCCTCTCCTCTTCTCAGGCTAATTGTCAGTACGCAAGTACTGACCAGCCAACTGTAACGTGCGACTATATTTTACACAAACAAAATAATTCGTTTTATTCTCTAATTTACCACACACTTATGACTCTTCTTCTTTTTGAAATAAATCTAACAGGAAATGGTACCATTAGAATTCAATGGAAAATTGTCTTCCAAACAAAAGACAATTGTATTTGACCTCAATTAGTTCACACACGTGTAACTTAATTGAAATGTTTGCATAATGCAGGTAAAACGTCAATTCTCCTTTTTTTAGGTAACAACCAATCATAAAGAATTAATCCAACTATTTCTTACCATTTCTTCCTTATACTGTGTAAAAATTAAATTATAAAAACTGTTACTTTGAAGAACACAATGTTCAATTCAATTATATCATATGTTCAGTTCTATCAAAAATCCTAATTCGTAATAATCAATATTAATTAATGTGTAAATGAAAAATATTAAATTTTATGAAAAGTATTTTGTTGAATTTTAATTGAAGTCTCATAAATACAAACAAAGTTAAGGTACACCATAGAGTGTGGATATCTAGGAAATTCTATTTCAATTATAAAGTTTATTTTAATTGATCGTAAGTATTTTTTTGTGGTTTTCAACAATTATGTGGGGACAATACTCGTATGAGGTAACAGGGGCTCGCACCCCTTGACGACAGTCGCCGCCCAAAGGCTGGCAATAATCGTCTTTATGACGTTAAACGAATTTACACTGGTGCGTTTGTATGTTCGTACCTGAACGTAAGTACAGGTAAGATACATTGCACGGGCCCAGATCAATTACCTGATAATGATATTGGTGATGTCACAGCCCGGTACCAAATGCGCTGCGTCGTTTCTTATCACCTTGACAGAGGCAGGAAACGACATTACGCATGACATAATTAAGTATATGTACGTATGCATGTGTGTCTGTGTGCGTGTGCCAAATTCTGTATATAAACTCTCGAAACTGGCTACAAAATCGCCAGTGTTTGCCGAGGATTTGGCTCTCCCATACTTAACCGTATGAAGTGGCAGAATACGCAAATACTGTTGAAGACCTTCTAGTGTGAATATCTCTCACGACAAGGTATTCCACAAATTAAATACTTGGTTAAAGTGTCAATGTCAAAAAGAGGAAACAAATACCCAACTAACACCTATTGTTAGCGGTTACATCAACCACAGGAAAATCAAACAGTCGACACCCAGTTGCCAATGGGGAAAGCTGATGGAGTACATTCTCCTTCTCCTTCCCTTTCTGTCGCCCCATTTATTCACCTTTCCCTCTCCTCTTCCCAGGCTAATTGTCAGTACGCAAGTACTGACCAGCCAACCACCAGAAAATTAAACAGTTGACACCCAGCTGCCAACGAGGAAATTGTCCACTCAACCTCTTTTTGCCCTAACTGCCAACACAGCTTCGAAATGAGGTCTTTTTGTGCTCATGGCTATGTATTTCATCTACTTAGCTAAATTGTTTACTGGGCTCAGCCCACACACACATACATCATAGAACACACAGCAGCCTTCTTTAGTATTTGTGTGGTACTGTGCATTCACCAATACGCACACCCACAAGTGGTGACCTCTCGACGTGGTGCGTATATTGTTTTTGTTGTTAACGTTTTACCATCAACAAGGGAAGGAACCGTCACCTTCTTCTCCCCACTTACAACAAGCTTGAAACAACAACCAATCAGCTTGGAACAGCTGATTGGCCAAACCACGCTCCTTCTTCAAACATTGGTATACCTGCCAACAACTGAAGAAGTTAATCAGTCGGATCTCGACAGTCAATGGAGAAGGTTCTCCTTCTCCTCCCTTTCCCTTGTTGCTCGTTGGTACCTAAATACCAACCAACAGCCAGAAAAATCAGTCGGCAATCTACTGCTGACGGAGAATGTTCTTCTTCTCCTTCCCTTTCTGTCGCCCTATTTATTCACATTTCCCTCTCCTCTTCCTAGGCTAATTGTTAGTACACAAGTACTGATCAGTCAACCACCAGAAAAGCAAACAGTCGACACCCAGCTGCCAACGAGGAAAGTGTTGACTAAACCTATTTTTGCTCCAACTGCCAACAAGGATTCCAAATTAAGTCTGTTATCTCTAGACAACTTGAATTGACCACTGACGCCTGTGAAGGCTCAAGTCAGCAATCTTTCCAAGAGGATGGAGAACCAACCCAATCTTCCAACTGCCATCCATTCAACACCGTATACCAGTAAGCGTTCATCGAATGTACCGATGAACCCGGCAATCCCGCAGTCCTCTACGCTTGTAAATTTAGGCCCATTCATTAACAGCTCTTGAGCGAATATCTTTTGGTCAACCAGCACAAGCCAATTGACAACTCTGCGCTGAAGCTCTCATCAATCCTCGATTGGCAAACGCACTGGCATGAAGCAAAGTCTGCTGCAGTTGGCTGTCCAACAACACCTTCCATACAAGCCCATCCTCCCCAGTTACTCACAGGCCTTCCTCCTTTTAACACCAAGAATGTGCATCTCTGGCTGCAGTGGATTGAGAATTATGCTTGAGCCAGTGACAATACCAGCAAATCTCCGCTCTTCTTGGCGATCTCTGGTCACCTGCCAAACCAAGTAGCAAATGCTGCATCAGAATTACTGTACATTTCTGACAATTCACTTCACACTTAGTCTAAATTCAGCAGGAATTTTCCCCATCCTCTTACACCCATATCATAACCCTGCTGGAAAACACACATCATCTACCTTCTGAGAGGCATTTGGCATACCATCACTGCTTCGTAACTTTGAATGAAGGAAGAGTCAACAACAATGTCCTCCACAATCTTTTGTTCCAATCCCTCCTGGTCAATATACGATAAACATTGGACATGACCAAGCCCGCAACCTCTCGAGAGGCAGCGCATGAAACTGATGAGGAAATAGCACATGAGCGAACCTTTCCATTGACATCCACTGCCACTAGCACTAACTAGCACTATTTCCAATATTGCAACCCCCATGGCATCACATTTGACACCACCAATGGCTAATTCCTCAGAGTTAGCCACCATTACCCAGATGCTTCAACAGCTCTTGGCTAGCAAATAGGTGAGTTTTGTCGAACTCCCAAACATCCCACCCTGTTCCACAA
Organism: Ericerus pela; assembly: GCA_011428145.1. Taxonomy (NCBI): domain Eukaryota; kingdom Metazoa; phylum Arthropoda; class Insecta; order Hemiptera; family Coccidae; genus Ericerus; species Ericerus pela. The sequence continues at coordinate 385,757 of WOFM01000074.1, read as the reverse complement.
ATGTGGATATTCACGTTCTCACAAAGGAAGGTCCAGAGATTGATCGTGCTCCCAAGACTCTAGCTCCAGTTGTTCAAAACCACGGACAATGCTATGAATCATTGATGGTCAGAGACCGGCAAATACCCACTCTCCCTTCCATTCTTGTGAAGGCCACTGCTGGTATCACCAACAGTTTGGGAGAAAATCACGTAAATGCTCTGACCCTCCATGTTCTTGGTGGGACAAATCTCAAAATTGCGATTTTGGGGATTCCAAATCCCCTACTCAATTGGGAAACGAGTTAAAGAGTCAATCAAGATGACACTCCCACTTGTTTTCACCTCAGTCCGCCGATTTGTAGAAGATCTGCTTAGTGAGCATCACTTTCTAGTTGACACTAGCGCGGAGATATCAGCCATACCTCCAAATGCCAAAGACCAGAAATGCAAAACTAAGCTCCAAATCTATGCTGCAAACTATACTTCAATTAGTACTTACGAAGTTAAGCTGGTGCAGGTAGATTTTGGCTTTGGATGCAAATTCAAGTGGGCATTTATCATTGCCCATATCGATGAACTCATTATCGGAGCACACTTCCTCAGTTATTACCAACTGCTTCTTGTTGTCAGCGAAGGCCAGCTCCTTGATAAAACCACTGGACTTGCAGTAGTAGGAAAACCTCGTCCAATCGACTATCCTCGAGAAATATGCCTAACCATTGCCCACTCCAATAGTTCATTCCAAAAATTCTCGACAAATTTACCAGCAAAACCTGTAAAGAAGGCTTACGCCCTAGGATTACCCCATCTTAAGTCACCCACAATATCGAAACTGTAGGTTGACCGGTGTTTTGCCATGAATGTAGTCTACATCCCCAGAAGTTAAAGGCCGCCCGCCTTTCCTTCAAAACCATGCTCAAACGTGGTGACAGTTGACCCTCCAAAAGTGCCTAGTTATCTCCCCTTCACATGCACATGAAGTCCGACAAAACATGGCACATGCTCAGTGATTACTGAGCACTCAACACACAAACTATTCCCGACAAATACCCTGTCCGAATATTAAGGACTTCCACACCAGACTAGCTGGTGCAAAAATATTCACAGAATTAGATCTCGTGTGGGTGTTTAACCAAGTCCCCAAGACCGAAAAACACATCTCCAAAACCTCTGTCATAACCACATTTGGTGTCTATGAATTTCCCTTCATGCCCTTCGGACTTTAAAACACCACCCAAACCTTCCAATGATGCGGCACAATATAACTCCGTGAACATCAACGACATGTAGGTACAATACCGCGCAATAGGCCTTTTCACTAGCTTTGTATAACACTAAGATCTCCCGATTATTCGCACTGAAAATCAAATGAGATATTTCGAAATTACTCAATTCTTGTAAATCGCAAATATATTTAAGGAATAATGAGGACAGTTCCTCCGACAAATTATCATACCATAATTTTCCTTCCAGTCATAAACGTTGCAAGAGAATTTTTCCACACATCGTTACAGATGAAATTAAGCCAAGTGAGTCAAATTTATGCAAAATATATGACAAAACGATACTTTTTGTAACTTTACCGACACTTGGCAAAGGCTCGATGATTAATTTTATTTGAATAGTATCACGATCAGGATTCTAAGTCATACCCAATACTGAAATATTCTCAGTCAGATCTTGCATTGCCACTGATGTTGACTGAGCATGCAGGTAAGAAGGAATTATCTATAACAAACTCTTTTGAGTTTGACAAATATTTACGTAACTTGAAGCCACATCCGAGCAAATTATCATGGATTACCGACTTTAACAGTTTGACTTTTTCAAGACTATCATTTCCAGCTAGTAAATCATCCATACAGAAATTATCATCAATCAGACCAGCTGCGGCTGGATGATTTGGGCGAATGTGATCAGCAATTACTTTTAAGCACTTAGTTGCCAAAAATGATGCAGGCACTGTGCCATAAGTAATAGTATTCAAGCAATATTCTTGAAATTCTTTAGATGGGTCTTCACACCACAAAATCCGTTGCATATTTCAATCTTCTTTGCTAACACCCACCTTACGATAGATTTTAGCTATGTCTGCGGAGTAACAGACATTAAACAATCTCATTGATATCAATATGTCGAACAATTCTCTTTTGTATAGTGGGACATTTCATCAAAGCTTTGTTCAATGAAATATTATCAACCGAACATGATGATGCATTAAATACGACTCTGAGTAGGGTGGTTGTACTATTATAATGAATTACTTCACGATGAGGAATATAATAATGTGGTTCCTGGGTGAGAGGGGCTACTGACATATGGCCTAAATCTATATATTCTTTCATAAAGGAGAAATACGCTATTTTAAACTCACCACTCAGTTTTTTTCAACCTGATATAAATTCATTAAGGCAAGCTGGCGATTATTAGTAATTAATTTGCGATCGATCTTGTAAGGTAATTTTACAACAAATCGACCATCAGAACCAATTTGGAAGGTTTCTTTGAAATATTTCATGCATTCATTAGCTTCAGAATTGGGACGATTATGAAGCACAGGTTCTTCATGCCCCCAAAATTTAGAAAGATGATCATCAATTGATAGGATGGTACAACCAGAAAACTGAGATACTTACATTTCACTCAGAGGAGCTACTCCAGAAACTGTCCACCCAAAACGAGTTAAACGAACATGTAAATCTTTTTCTATTTGACGAGCAGGGCCCAAAACCCAATGATCATAGTATTGAGCACCTAAAACGATGTCGACCTTGGTGATGGATGAATTCAATTTTCCAAATTCTTGATCAGCAAGTTGAAATTCATTCAAGGAGTTCAAGACTTCAGCAGGAAACATCACACTAACTGCATAACTGATCGAAGAAGATGGTACTACATCAGCTTCAATCTCACAAACAAACAATTCAAATTTTGAAAACAAATTAACAGTAACGAACGACAAAGCAAAGGTAGAGGAAGGTCCTACACGGTTGATAACTATTCCTTTCGAATAAGAAGTTGGAACCTTAAATGCAACACAAACCTTAGATTCCTCCAACCAAAAATTTAACAACTGCTGTAGGGAGCAAAACTACACTCTCATGATTTGACAATGTGCAAGACATGGAGGATTTTGTTGCATTGGGTGTTCGAGTAGATTCATTTTCATTACTTTTTACTGTAGCTGAAGCACTAGTTTGAGCAACAGGATTCTGTCGCTACGATGATTTGAAGTGAAAATGTAACAGTTGATTATGTTTAGCACCACATTCACAAGCGAATTTTGACATGCATACATCCGATCTATGCCCTCGATGGAAGAAAATTGGACATAACCTATTTTCTTTCACAATTTCATATCGATCTTGGGGAGGCTTTGCACAAAATGTATTACAATAATAAAGTGGGTGGCTCCACGAACATAATTGTCATTTACTCTACACAATTGAAAACAATTTTTCTTCAGTAGGCTTCTTTTCATCCTTCTTTAAGTTGGAACCAACATTAGGCTCTTTATGACGATCTTCAACAGCAAAAGCTCAAATTTTTATAAATTCTTCTAACTCTCCATAAGTAGGAAAGGTCTCGATCGAGGTTAACGAATTTTTCCAATCTTTCAATGTGGTTGATTTTAATTTAGAACTCACGTGATAGGCAATGTATTTTGAAAAACTATCATCGATCTTTTCTCCACAAACCTTGATACCACAAATAGTAATATTTACTTGATCAAGCAAGAAACAAATGCAACTTTCATCTTTAATTTTAGGTAGGTTTGCAAAATTTTGAAAATGAGCTTCTAAAATAGCTCTTCCATTTTTATATCTACTCTAAAAGTATGACCAAACATCTAAATAGGGCCAATCCGACAACTCAAAATCGCACAAAGCCTGTTCTGCATCACCAATTAAGGCTTGTTTTAAATAATAAACCTCTTGTACAATAGTTAATTCTGGGTTTTCATGCACCAGATTCGAAAATAAATTTTTAAAATTATAGAATTAGGTCAATTGCCCATCGAACTTAGGTATATCGATCTTTTGTAATTTTAATAGTGCTCCAAAACTTTGATTTTGGGAAGTTGAAGGCTGACTACCACTAATGTGGCTCAAAACAATAGAATCTCTACTGATATTAGCTGACAATTTAGCACAAAACAATCTAATTTTAGCCTGAGAAGTAGACACAATCTTATGTATACGATCAGCTTCTTTTAAAATATTTTCTTCTTGAGCACAATCTTCTTCTTTCAATTTATTAAGAAAAACTAAAATATTATTCACCAGTTCATTAAATTGTTGGTAATTAGGTAACATAGTCAACTCCAGCAGAGCCTACAAATTGGAAACTGACTCCACATCTAGAGATTTTTTACCTTTAATCCATTGGTCAATCTGCTCTTTAGTTCGAATGATGCTCAAACGAACAATTCTTTTCAATCTGATAAATGCCTCCATAATTTAGACAATTTTTTTTTTTTTGATAAACGAACGAACTTTGGCAATCTTTTAATGCAAGACAAAAAAATAATCATATTTAGAAAACCACATAACCGAACTTGAAAATCCAGACCCCAGTTAGATGATATCTGGCCCAAAGGACTAAAAAATGATAGATGAAAGAACACAACAGTGAACTGTAACAAATCTATTTTAGAAGAAAACCAATAGGGAATACAATATGTTTTCATTAATAGAAAAACAAAAGCAAAAAATGAGTAAGCAGGCATAAAATAGAGAAAGAAAAGAAAAAGAAAAATATATAACAAGAAATGAATGCAATGTTGTAGGATGTAATTCATATACGTCCAACAGTCCTTTTGGATGAACAAAATGTGGAGGAAAGTAGTGACGGCAGTTTAGACAGTGATGAAGAGTACATTGGTGATTTATCGGGTAGTCTGTGTAGCCTGGATACTTGGTAGGAGGATGAAGAATAGTATGCAGATTCCTTCCGCTGACCATTTTATTATGAGTATGACTCAGATATTGAGTCATTATGTAACTGCCCCAATGATGAGGTATGTGATTGTGGAAGAAATAAAGTATTCTCTTTTATTATTTGTTTATTTGTTTTTTGTTTATTTGTTATATAGTTATCTATAAAGAATAATAATAATAATAAATGTACAAATTTTATATAATTATATTTTTATGACAGAAAGCTAAACTTTCTATTCTATGTATGAAATACTGTTTGACACAATGATCATTTATATTGAGTGCTACTTTATTTTGTTTTATTGTTCTAATTTTATAAGCAATATCATGAAATAAAGTTTGCTGTTTCATAACATTCGTATTATTAAATAATGCTTCGCAGTACAAATCAAATGTTAAATAATGTGAAATGATAGTTTTCATCACACCTTGTGTTTTTTTTACTTCTTTATTTTCACCAGCTGCATGGAATGAATACACTTTTGGAACTAATAAAATATGTTTCAACATTGTTTTCACCTAACAATTCATCTTTGAATCCACTGGGCACTTTTTTATTTAAGTTATTTTTCAGATAAATTGAAATAATTGTAATATTGTTGAAGGTATAGAGTAATGGTATGATGCTAAAATGAAAAAATCAATGAATCTGTATCCATATAATATAAATTATATTGAATATTTTGAAACATTGCTTTCATTTTTTCATAATAAAATTAATACATTAAAACTTTACTAACTTCAAAGAATTGTCACTCCTAAATAAATAGTGGAATTTTATTTAATTTTCATTTTATATCGGTGTATTCCAAAGAGGTATTTGTTTAAAAAACACCGCTTCCTTAAAATTTGCAACTGATACTAACTTTTCATATTGTTGTACTGATATACATAAATTAAAATTTTCCTGTTTTCTCGCATTTTTAAAAGTTTTTCCAAACATGGCATTATTCATTAATTTATACAGTTTTTTTTTTCAAATTGACAAATTACTTTCTACTTGTAATTTGGTATTACATTCTGTATATAATGCTAAAACTGGTCCTTGTTTGAAACTGATAATTTTATTAATTTTTTTAATTTTTTTAATTTCTAATCCATGTTTAAACCTAATTTTAACATACGGTAATGCGTATGATAATTTTTTTTATTTTTGAGAGTACATAATAAGTGTGTGACACTACCAGTATGCCTACATCCAGGAAAAAATGGAAAATCATTATGTATGTCGCATAATTTAACAGGATAGTCAATGTCAATATCAAAATAATAACCTGTCTCGACTGTATCTGATAAATTCATGATAAACTCAATGTTAAATATGGAAAAATCTTCAGTTTTTTGAAATTATATATAGGCAAGTATGGCGACATTGCCTAAGAATATAATGCATTCGCATTGATATAGGCTCATGAACATGGAGGCAGAACATTCGGATGTATTAGCTTGCACGTAACTTGTAATGGTATTTGTAATTCCAACATGTACTGCTTTTTCAAAAAAACTGACAAAATTGGTTTCATCTTGTGTGAATAAATGTAATTTAATTTTTGTCATTTTTTTATAACATTATATAAGAATCCAGGTAATATAAGTTAACGGATGGGATCTAATTTATATAGGTACTCGTATACATTTCTCACAAAATACTGTGAATACATCAGCCAATGCACCTGTATTTTCTTTACAGTAAATTTGAATATAGTCATTAAATATTTGGCATTGAAGTATATTCCATACTTCTTCAGCATGGTAATATTTGTGATAATTAATTTCAATAGCTTTCAGTGCATCAGCAAAGGCAACTTTTGTTGGTAATCTATTTTCTAACAAGACGCTAGGATAGTTTAAATTGTTATATGGAAAAATACCTTTTCTTTATACTTATCTATTTTGTTCAGGAATTGGTAAAATTTTATTAACATACTTAAATTGTCCAGGGTCTAATAGGCTTACTAAATTTTGTAAAGATGCTGTTAAAAAATTATACAAATTTTTGAATTTTAAAGAAAAATGTTCATCCACTTCAACAGAGAAACTTGTAAATGTTTCTTGCATATGTGGGATTACTTATATTTTACAATTGGCAGATGACGCCTGTAATATTAAATGAAAATCACATTTCCTATCATTATGAAAAAATATTGGTAAATACCACTGATGTTTTTAAATTACAGCAACGATGTGCCACCCCAAATAGTTTCCCAGTTGTATGACAATGATGAATACTGGTTAATTATATTTCAATTCTTTCTTACAAATAACACACTCTCTATGTTCTCAAAAGTAATTTGTAAATACTTCTTCATTCATATTTGGTAATGCTGCAAAATTTATTTAAGTAATTTTATTTCTATTGTTCTTGCTAAGTCCATTACATTATTTACAAATGTTGCGATGCATCTTCTCCTGAATGGGTCGAATATTCTTTCATTTTCCACATTATGCACATAATCTTTATAATCAACGTTTGGTGGAACAGTCAACATAGTACAGTAATAAACTGCCTCATGTTCAACTAACACTGCAGCCATACTTTTTAACTGTCTCACATCACTGTTAACAGTATGTTGATTAAATGTACTACATGCAGCCATTGCAAGTAAAAAAGTAGAAGGCTGCAGTATACTTTGAAAATCAGTATACACAACAAAATGTAATGGTTTTTCATAACGGTGCTCAAGAAACTCATATTTCTCACCTTTGTTAGCTAATACATAGTAGGCTGGTTCAACTTCATTTTTCTTACAATAATTTTTATGTTTGTGTAAATCATCTACACAATTTACTCCACAAAAATAAGCCAAACAGCATTTACAAAAGAGAACTCCACCAGTATTTGTAGTTTACTGTTTTCTTAATAAGGAATTTAAATTGGTAATCAGACAATAATGACTGTTCTTATGATCACTAGTTGTTTTTAATATACCCTCCTCCTTTTCTTTGTCTCCTTCAACAGTTTCATCATAATTATCCTATCTACCTTACTGCATTAAAAATAATTGATCAAGGGGAAATTGTTTATTTGGATCAATATTTTTAATTTGATATAGCAGACATTTCGAATCAATACCAAATATTGTGACAGACACATTTTTCAAATTTTACTACATCTTCTTATAGTTTTGGGAAATTTTTTTTGAAAAATCAAACCGTGTATTATATCATTGATGAATGAAGTCAAAAATTGAGCACGATCATATGTTTCTAGTAAATGTCAACGATTTCTATCATTAAGTTTAAAACACTTAATATACTATATATAAAACGTTTTTCATTATGCTCATTTTTAACATTAATAATACAACGTGTATTCTAAACAAATTACTCAAACTTGTAGCCAACATATCCGCCTCATCATTCTTTTCTACCTCATCATTATTCTCTGCCTTGCCTAAATTTAATTCTTCACCTTGTACAGCTACCCAAGTTATTTTACATTCTTTTTTTGGAAATATGACAGAGATAGAACCACCAGCAACAGTGTCATCTGCTGCTTCATCATGCAGCATGTCCAATGTCATATTATGAACCAGATTACATTTATTAGAATAACTTTGTAAATGGTGTGATAAACCACTGGAACAAGCAAATGATGTTTGACATATTTTACAAAAAAAACTTTGTTTTAATTTTATTGACCTAACTAAGCAACTTCTTCACAACAAAAACACGAATACTGCATCCATTGTATTATGTAAAGTAACCTCACATTTTAGCAAACTCCACCTTTTATACCATCAACCACGTACTCATTGCATACCTTTCACTATGTTGCTACTACATTTCCTAATACTGTAAAAATGGAAAATAAAAAGGAAAGTGAAAAAAAAGGTTTACTTAGCACGTATTTTTTGGAAATTGCTGTTACATAACTGAAATCATTCGTTTATACGTGGAATTAAACTTTATAGTGACCTCCAATATTTGTCAAAACCAATTAGATCAATAATAAGTAAACTGCATTTGACTGCAATGTCATAAAAAAATTTCACAACATATACTACTTTAATTATTGCAACAAAAAATGCAATTTCAATGTGAGTGTCATATGAAACAGGAAAATCCTTCAAAACTGTATAATTCTATATTAATAAAAATAGGTCAATTATCATAACGACTATTCATCGAGTACGCCCTTTACAACTACGAAAACTTGCCCTCCAAACCAAATTACTACTGATCTTTTCATTCAAAAATTTCTTTTAAAAAGAGCTGTAATCGACACTCTATATCAATTGTTATTTTTGCATCAAACGGTGAGTGCAAAGTTAAAATTTCTATTTATTATGGAAGAACATTATTTTTACTATTTACAATGGTTTTCAGTCATTGGCGTTTTATTGTTAAATCGAATGTTGACTTTACTATTTCTTCTCAAAATTTAAATGAGTTATTAGAAACGTACAAAAAGTAATCTCCAGAAGCGAAATATGTTGCGAAAGATCATAAGGAAATTAAATTTGAATTTAATGGTTTTCAATTCCAGGATAGCTTAGTTGCGTTGCTTGCAACAATGCAATACGCTGACTACCTCATTATTAAGGGGGTATAAATGGAGAAGTTGTCTGAGATCATCATGTAAACATGATGCGCAAATGTGGAGCAATAAAAAGCAACATTCAGAGACATTACTGGCAGGTGTGGAAAAAATAGATTCTATTCTGGAAACTCCGCAAACATCATTCAATTATCTACTTCAAAAATGTGTAATAATGTCAGATCCATGTTTCATTATCAGACAGTATGCTGAAGTTGCGTTTTTACTTCAATCATGTAATAATAATACTGATTTCATACTGGTAAGTGAAATAAACTGTTGTTTATTACCGGCAGTTTGTGCCACATTTTCACAGTTGTATAAAATTTTTGCAAAACTGGGGCACGCATTGTTTTTTTTTTTTTTTTTGTATATAGAAATAACCATAAAATATTTGTAAATGATTTTTTTATTTTAAATTCAATATCGTTCCCACTTAAACTGATTGTGCATAACAATACTCCAGATACATACATCATTAAATGAGATGAACCCATTACTCTCTTGTCGGTTAAAATGTTGTCAAACTTACTTCCATTGAAACATCAAGTAGATGAGTGAGGTATCTCTGTAAAATGTACCCCATTTACCATTAACTATCAACGTTAGTTGATTATTAACAGGTAACTGGGTTTTATTGTTACAATAACTGTTTCTCTCTTTCAAATATAGATGTATATCCGAAAGTAGGGAAACTTTTATCTTGACATGGTCTTATCTATTACAATTACGGCTAGTCCGTTCTCATAGTATATTTGGTCCATCACTCTCTGTTTGACTTCGGTACTGGCATAGTAAAATTTGCAATTTCATGTTCTACATTTGTCAACTTTGTAAAATGCGTCTTGTTTTCATTCATCCCCGTATATGAAAACGATCTTCTGTATATTTTCAACATCAGTGGTTTGTAACTTTAATCATGCTAATAAAGCTTGAGGTATGTGCATTGTATTTTATTTTATTACCATAATGTGTTAAACTTTTCTACAAATGGGTGAAATGGCAGGGCAAGTTGTATTTATATTCTCATAATATGTTCTTTTCTAATGGGTTTCTTGTGTGTCAGATTAGTTGTTTACCAAACTTTTTGGCCTTTTGTTTCAAAATCTCCACGTTCAAGGGGTTACCGTGAACCTTACCCTGGATTAGCTATCCAGGCGCATTAGGTTTTGGAATTATACCTAGTGTTTGTCTCTTAATTTGTGTTTTTTGGGACTAGTCTAATGAATTTTAAAGACATTTTGGGGTGTAGCTGTAGCCTGAAGGTGGTTTTTTTGTAAAGAATGTGTAGTCAGCCGGGTTCATTGTATGTGGTGTATTGCCACCCCAGTTGGCATACCACATGAGAAAGACTCCAAAACTCATAAAGTTAAACATTTATGTTCAAATATTTAAAATGTTTCATTGATTAATACTTTACATATTATGCATTTTTAATATTTTATAATATCCAAAATAAAATCTTTTGCATTTTATTGTGTGGGTGAGTACTGCATACTGTCTTGTATACACTTACATCTTGTTTTCAATTTGTGTGAAAATTTCATTCTAGGTATGGAATAGCATTTACACTCATAAATTTTTTGTTTAAAAAACCAGTAGCTTGAACAGTAGTAATTTAATAGGAAAGAACTTATTAAGAAAACACTTCAAAATTCAAAACAACTTGAAATTAGTATACAATGTATAAGTATAAAACACTTGTATACAAATTAGCAATACATCAGAGAACAACTTATTATACACTATTTAAATTTATCTGGAATAAATGAACTCGTAACAAAAAATCTTTCTCTCACAAGTACAATATAAATAATTTATCAGTTCAACTAATTCACTATTACATCCTATATAAAAAGTTGTTTTCTTCAAACATCACACTTCATTTCATCGCACGCATTGAAAGCAAATATAAAAGAAAATAAATCAAATACTTTCAATTTATAATCACATCTCTATTCATATACATTATAATCTCTCTCATATCTCGGTCATCTACATCGCAGTTTTCATCACCTGGATGTCACTGGTTTGAATCCCAGTAGCAGCGGAAAATTTAATGAAAATTAAATTAAAAAATAATCGGATACCAAAATAGATGGCGCTACCCGTTAAACAATTATCATGGGGAGGGAGTAATATATAATTCTGGACTTGTAAAAATTTCAAAAATTTCAGCTCTGACATCACATAAACCAATAGCAGGTAGCAGGTGGAAGGGGAAGTGGAAGGAAGATGAGTCTGGTCTTGTAAAAATTTCAAAATATAGCAGAGAGAAAACATACGTAAAGGATAGGATACAAATAGACATGTTTTTGTTGTTGTTGTTGGTTGTTGTTGTTGTTGCGTAGGAGAAAAATGTATTTTATCGTTTGTCAGGTTCAGGGTCAAGAGCTGAACATGGGACATTTTACATATATCACTGATCATTTCACTCAAATACCTATATTTGACCTTAGTAGGTCCAGACTGTATGGCACTGCCATATGGAACTTATTTTTCTTTCTGTGGCATGAAATATTACTGTTCCATGTTTTCTACAGTTCTATACATATTATAGGTATACTTGACCGTTGTTTGGATAGTGAAGAAAGTTCATTGTTAAATGATTTCTACACTTACCATGGTAACTATTAAAAACCTAATGATGGGTGAAGGGATTTTGTATTGAGTTTCAAAATACCTATGTGAAGATGTTACTAATATACCATTACATTTTCCATACACATATAGCCAAAATGAAGCACAAGATTAAATGCAAGAAAAAAAAATTAAAAATACTTACTTATGATAATATAGCACTGCTTCCTCCACATCTGTCAAGTAAGCTGCTTCATTATCAGGTTCCTCCAAAACAGCTATCCCAGTTCCAATGAAACTTGATATAAAAACTAAATAAATGAAAATCATCTTATTGTTGCTTGTGTGGGTGATTTCAATTTTTACTTAAAAAAACAAATGGAAACATTTATAGAGACTCATATGTCTTGTACAGTACATGGTTTACCAATGACATAAAATTCCCATAAATTAATTTAATTCTCATTAATGAAATTATATTTTAAAACATTAAACTTAATTATGCGACTTATACAACCATAATTGATTTTTATGTTATAGATTTAGAAAAGGTGCTTCCCATGTAAGATTTTACAATAAAATTTCATTACTCTATTCCGACTGCCCAATGAAAGAGTCTCCATCCGTTGCAAAAAATTATAATCAAAGCATTGTATAAGTTATCAACTTTTTTATTCAATGAGAACTAATCTATTTTTTACCAAATTTCTAGAATTTTCAAAACCTTGAATTTATGAATTTTCCAATTCAATTGGATCTCAACGAAAGACTAAGTTCTCTTCTTCAAATAGGTGTAAGAAGAAAAACTGTATAGAATTATATACCCCCACACAGATATGGAGGAACGTAGTCTTTTCTTATGTAATTTAATATTGTATTTTTATATAAAATAAGGCATCTTTTCTCAAGGCTATATATGTTCATTTAATTCTGTATAATTTTTGTTTATTCAGTTATTCAAAGTGGAAGGTCTTATATTTCATTTAGTTCAAGTTTTGCTTAAAAATATGAAAAATTCGACGTTTTGAGAATTTTGAAAATATTATAAAATAAATGGAATCTCAAGAAAAAATAAAATATTGAACACTCATTCCTTTCTTATCTGCCCAGTTGATGGTTGCGCACTCTGAGTTTGAACAGTGCAATTTAGGTTGCTATTTCTAGAAGTATTTTTTCTCAATGATTAGTATCACTGGAAATAATCTATTCAATGTCTTTCAAATTTATGGCACAACATTATGGTCAGGATTCACAGTATATAGTGAAACTACTGTACTTAAATTCACCTATTTCAAACTGGTTGGAGGCACAGTTTCAATCATAAAATTTAAAATTTCAAAGAGCATTCTTACTTAAGATATTATATTGCTACTCACAAAAGATACAATTTATTTGTGCACTGGCCACTTGCATTCCAAATAGTTGTTCAACCCTGCCTCCATATTCCAGCAATTTCCTTCTAGCATCCGCAACTCTTATCTTAGTAAGTGAACATTTAATGTTACTCAGATCAGAATTCAGAAATAAAATAATGTTTTCCATTAATAACATTTTCCCTTGCAGTTTATTGATTGATTACGTGAACAATGAATTAATTTTATCCCCAGAAGTCAATAATAAAAATTTTAAGAATTGGATTCTCCCAAATTCAAAATCATAAATTTGTTTCATGGAAATGATGTAACTTATTATAACAATATAGATTTACTAAAGTTGATTCACGTTATGCTATTTTTATTCATATTTTTACAATCTTCTTTTCTACACCCCTTTCTTTCAAATCCTGCCTATGACTGATGCATTTTCAGTCGCTTTCCTTCACTTGCTTTATTTTCAACTATCAAATTCTGAAACTTCCTTTTTATTGTAAATGTGAGAGGTAGTTTTTGTTCGGCCTTGGACTTCTCTCTTTCAGGGATGAAATACAACTGATATTGGTTCTTTTGTAGAATTAGTATATTTACTGTTACAGTTGTGATATTTGAATATGTTTTGCATAATTTATAAGGAATTTGCTCCTACTGAGACCTCAATATTTTTTAGAAGGTGGAAAGTCTGACCAAAGTGTAACTATATAAAAATTTATTCATTTTTTGAGTGTCCAGTTAAGCCAAAATCTGGGACTACAATCCATCACTGGTATTTTGACTGTTCCTAATTGTAACCAAAAATTACATTATTATTACCAAATTCTCATTTTTTTGTGACACCCTCCTTCAATAGGTACTGGTTTCACATAAATGAACACCTCAACCCTTCTAAAATTATTAGAATATCATAGTAAGAAAAATCCCAATTCTCTAAATATCAACTTTCTTTAACAAAACAGCTAATACAACTCTTACCTTCTTGTCAACTTACATAAAATTATTTGTAAAATTTTACAACTAAAGAATCAGGATTTGTTGTAATATACACTTTCCCAAATGACTGCAGCTTGCCAGAAAATCTAATCTTCTTGAATGAATGATCAACCAGTTTACCAAATTAAACCCAGAAATATATACAAACTCAGGAATTGTAACGAACTGCAAGAACTAGGAAATTTTTTGGATCCACCATAACAAAGGTCAAAAAATTAAGCAATTAGGTTTTTTTTAAATGCTCAAACTTTTTGTACACTGTACAAAACTTAATAATAAAAAATGTTTCATTGTTCTGAAATTTTTATGTTCAAAAATTCATCAAATTAGTTATTTCTATTTTTTAATAGAAAAAAAAATTAATAAAATTCCTTTTTAGTCAATTGTTGTGAGAGTAATTCAGTAGTTTGAAATTACTTCAACAAATAAGATAAAATACAAATATTTATCTTTTATTAAAATTGAACTTCGATTTATTACAAAACACATTTAAACTTTAACTTAATACTGTTACTTAATAATAGTGAGACCAGATATCCATAACATCGAGTATGGACCTTAACGTTTCTGTTCGACGGTTAATTCAGGACTGACTATGTCTTTGAAATGCAGATATGACATCGCATTTGTTTCCTTTGTTTCAATCAAATATGGCCGACCAAAAAGGTGGCATGATATAGAACATCCGCCAAATATGATGACACTTTATTGTCAGCATATCTGGTGGTGTCTGATCGTGAGAAGCTAGGGGAAAATATAGACAGCTATTATTCCGAGAATTAGGAATAATAGTTATCTATAATTTGTTCGACACTTTATTGTAGACGAACTGAATCATCTGCAAAAATGGGACGGAACAAAGGTCCCCGGGCAAAAGAAATCCCGAAGCTCCTGCTTCGTTAAATTTTGTGTTCCTGAAAGTTTACTCTTTTAATATATTACATCTTTAATTCTAATCATAAAACAATATTATATTTTCACAAATGTTCCTTAATTTTCATTGCAGAATTGATCATCGCCTAAAAATATAAAATTTGTCATTTGAGCATAAAAATTTATTTTTGCAAATTAACTTAATGGCTCTAATTTTGCATAATCAAATTTATTATGCTTTTTTATTATTATATTTTATTACAAGAATAGACTTAAAATTATGGACCATTAACGATGTATTGCTCCCAATGCCAAATTGTTTACTTGATTGTGCGCATTGATAGCAACAAAATTTATTTTTAAGTTCAAGTAGACCAATATGGCTACTATGAGTGTCAATAAACTACACCAACCTATTAGTAGTAAGTGTACCGTGTTTATAGTGTCTTGGTATCCGAGATCGGGGATTTTTAATTCTGCTGATTTTAATCTTTCTTCAAGTTTGTGGATAGGAGTTATTGGTGAAAGATAGGGTATGTCGTCATGCCATTTATTATTATAAGCAATAGACATATTCGGAAATTTGAATGATTGATGTAAGCCAAAATCAAGTTCCATTAATTGATATTTTGTCTAAACTAACGGTAGATGATGTTCGATGAGAATGTCCTTGTTAGGTTCATCAATACATGGGAATCCTGCCGGAATGATTGTTTCTGCGTTGTTTTCCTTCTGTAATTGTTGGATTTCCATTACACATGGAACTGTTGATAGAGTTGCTCCAGGCCATGAGTCCTTAATAGTTATACTGGTGCTTGTTTTTGTTATCGTGTTAACTGATATCAATGGATTTTTAGCATTTGTGATTGCAAATTGGTTCATTTCAATTTGTTTGATTACTATCTCATCATGATTTATCTCACATTTAAAGGTGCATTTCTTTATTATTTCTTCATATTTCATGCCTTTGAATAGTGCTCTCGCACAATTACCTTTATTATTAGTTGTGAGGTCTTATGGGAGAAAACATAACAAACTATGTTTGCCACAAAGGTCAATGTCCGTTCCAGTTATGATTTGTATTGATCCATCAGCTTTGTTGTGGGATAAGATTGAAGGTTCTTGATCCCAAGAGCAAATTTTATTGTCCTGCGTTCGAAATGCTAGTGGAATGAAGTTATATAGTTCATATTTAGCATGAAGGTTCTGGAGTGGAATTTTGATTTCTATTTCTATTTCGTTTCCTGTTACATAACAATTAACTAGTTTTGTTCTGTAGTAGGATTGGATCGATTTTTCATCTAAGACTAAGGCAAAATTTGATTTTTCTGCTCTCTACTTAATTTTTATTAAATCTTCTTTTAGGGTTGTTTCGTTAATGATCGCTGCTGGAAGATGGTTGTTTTTGCAGGAAGTAAATAATTGGCTGAGTTTAGCATTTTCAGTGACTAAACTAGCGTGAAGAGTTCGAGCTGTATCGAAGATGAGTTCGCGTCTGGCTTCAATAATTATCTCGTTATTCTGGTTTTGAATAGCGTCTTTTAATGCTTGAACATTTTCTTTTAGAATTTTGGAATTATCAAATTCGATCTTTTCGAAGTTTTTAATATCGTTTGTCACGTTTAATAATTCCTCATGGTTTTCTATTACAGATTCTCGTAGTTTTTTGTATTGCGTTTTCAGATTTTTCTCGTTTTCTATAAAATCATTACTTTGAGAAAATGTCATGACATTGCAACACCATGTGTCAAAGTCACCAAGCATTTGTATACTGCGTTTAATTCTTTTTGAAGGTTCTCGGTCAAATTCCTTAACAATCGCTTCGTTTAGTAGTTGGATATCTGTAATTAAATCTATGATTTTCAGCATGTTTTTCGATCGTTGTATACACCATGTGTTTTCTGTAGATGCTCAATTTTGCAATTTCGTTATTTCTTCAAGCCATTCAGGTGTTTCTATGTTCTGTCTTCTTGGAATTTTCAGGCTCTGGACTATGGGAATTGTTTTCTCATAAGCCTTACTGAATTTATTTAATTCAAAGTATGCTCCTGACAATGCACTACTTTTCATTTTTGAACTCGTATTTTTGATTTGGTGTGTGAGTATGGTAATTATAATAAAAACGATAACTGCGAATTTTATCATCTTGTGGTCTGAAATCATTACAAATCACACGAAATTTTGCTGTATAGTTGCAGTATTATATTCGTTGGTACGTTGTTTAGTTGTTATCTTTCGACGTAAAAACAAATTTTATAAAGTGTAAGAAATGTATGTCAATGCACAATATTTCTTTGATTTTTATTTCTTTCTCATAAAAATATACATATGTGCGGAAATTACACCATTTGTGTTAGTGTGGGATTCTGGAATTTGATTCGCGCTGCTGCCATCGAGTGTAGGCCTTAGGAGATGACAGACTCCGGTATATTTTGATTGTTCAGCAACAGTTCATGTTGCTTTACAGCTCGGCAATATATGGAGGTATCGCAGTCTTCTCGGTGTATTTGATATGTTAGTTCGCTTCGATTTCCTCCGTCCTCATCCGTCTTTAGATTTATAATTTGAGTTCCTATTAGTCTTAAAAAAATAAATTTTTATTTGTTCTTTATTATTATTATTTTTTTTTTATAACTTATAAAATTGAACAAGGATTTGTTTTACGAGTTTGATAAGACCATGAGTTTAAGCACAGATCGTGCTAATGAGGATGTTTTAGAGGATGCATGAATGTATCCGACTCCGGCTGAGTTGCGCGCATTACCCAAGTTCATGGTTCCGGATAACGGGATTGTTGAGACTTCGGAGAGTTTTATGCTCACTCAGGTATCTCTTCCGTATCTACGTTGCTGGTCTCTGCGTTGTCTGTGTCTCTTTACTGGGGTGAATGGTCTTTGGAAAATTTTTAAAGCCATTCACTAATTTCTGGCCGCTGATTACGGTCCCAAAGGAGTGGACGCGTATTGAAAAAATTTCCCTGGCAACACATTGAATACCTCGTTTGGATCGTGGAGGCATGTAATGCCTCAGAGTTTATGTGAGTGTTGTCTGCAATCCATGGTTCAGCTCGCTTCACAGTTAGCTTCCTCTTCCCAAAGGCAAGCCTGTGGAGGTGGGAAGGATCTGTGGTTTGCTTTTCAACACTCGACATAAACCCTTCTGACATTACTGGGTACGCCGTTGGCTTAAATCTTTTGACTGCCATAATAATGGCAATGCGGACTCTCAATTTTGGCGCCAAAGTACGTTTTGCAATTACCAACACTGCTTATGCCAATACCATGATGGACAGGTCACAGTTTCAACATCTGGTTGATTACTTCGTTCGTTTTTACCGGCGGAACATTGTAATTAATGACACTCCTCATTTCATCAAAGTTTTACGAGTGTTGGAGCCATCGGAGAAATTGACCATTTCTCACAATCGTCGAGTTCTGCGAGGAACTGATTTGAGAAGTGAGCCGAGTGCTGGACCAAGCAAAATGATTGTGTCCAATTGGCGCATGTTCCTGGTTCCTCGGCATCAGCGTTTCAGGCATCATTCCGTTTCTCTGGAAATTGAACCAGATGATCATCCCGAAGATGTGGAGCAGAGTGAGGCCAAATCTACCACTGAGGAGGCCTTTACTACTGATGCTCAAGATGATTGGTAGATGGTGAGTAAAACAAAATTTTATAATTTTGATGGAAGAAATTTTTTACGTGAATGGTCCTTATAATATATATATTATCTATAGTTATTACGAATTAAATTACAAGAGTTATAATACAATGGTTCGGGTGGTGGTTTGGAGTATTTTCTTACATATTCCTCCAAGCTTAACTCACTCGGTTTTTTAATATCTTGGGGAAAAGGTAGAATAGGTTGAGACAAAGGTTGCATTATACTTTTTCGCTCATCACACCTATTGAACAATTTGCTTTCTTCTAAACATTGTTTTTGGGTAATTAATTGAATCTTTCGTAAGGCTATCCTTCTCCTTTCTGGATCTTTTAGTTCAAATTTCTTTCTCCATTCTAAACAATCCTTTCTTTTTAATAAAGCTTCGTCACTAAATGTTACTCTTTTACTTTTTCTATTTTTATTGCCAGATTTCTTTAAAATTTCTTTTCGTGGTCTTCCTCTTGGACGTTTGACAATAATTTTAATTTTGTCCGCTGATTCATTTTCTTCAGAGCTCTTATCCTTCTTTGGTCTACCTCTTTTTCTTTTAGGATTGGCCTTTGGAAATATTTTCTTCATGTTCCGAATTTTCAAATGTAGTGTTTTCGATATTTGATGGTAAATTTGCATTAGATTGAGCATTATAAGGTGTAAGTCTTCTTACATGAACTGTATCGTCTACGCTAGTTCCATCTTCAGAAGTTATGCGAATTATATAGTTTAGATCTGAAATTTTTCTGACTATCCTGTATGGTCCTAAAAATTTTGGTTTGCCTTTTCCATAATTTATTGGTGCTTTCAAGAGAACTAAATCATTAGTTTCATAAGAAATTTATTTTTTTCCTTTATTATAGCGTTCTGAATATTTAGTTGCATTCTTTTTATCGAGGTTTGGAATTATTTTTCGAATTTTATTTGCTTCACTTATCTGTTCTTCTCTGGTTTTACTGATAAGTGGTGACGGAATGTTTAAATTTATAGGGGGTTCTCCTTTATAACCGTGCATTAGATAAAACGGATAGTGATTATTTAATCCTTCGATAGGTGTCATATTATAGGTCAAGGCTACGTTATGTACGTGGTCTGGCCATTCTTCGATATCAGTACTTTCGTATTTTGCTAACATTTTTATAATCGTTCCATTCATTTTCTCTACTTGTCCTTGAGTTTGCGGTGAATATGATGTAGAGTAGACTATTTTAATACCGTTATTTTTACAATAATTTTGCACGTATTCGTTCGAAAAATGAGTTCTGTTATCACATGTAATCTTCGTTGGTTTTCCGTAATTACGTACAATTTCTTTTAAGAATTTAATTACTGAATGCGCGATTGGTTGGGTTACTGCTTTAGTCCAACAATATTTTGTTGCCTTGTTTATTCCCACTTTGACAAAATTTCTTTTCATTAATTGTGTTAAATTTTCAAATGAAATCGATTTGGATACTTGCAAGTGGTATGCATTCTTCAGGATTAATCGGTTTCAAGTATCCATATTTTTCGTTAATGTTTTTATTAATTTGACATTTATGGCACGAACGTACATGCTTCGAGACTATTTTATGCATTTGCGTAAAGTAGTATCGAGCACGCATTTTGGCAAGAGTTTTACAAATTCCAAAATGTCCTCCCCCACTTTGACTCTCATGACATATAGTTAGTACTTGAGGTATGAGGGAGTCAGAAATTACTGGTACGGCATAATGATATTCAGAGTGATCATTGCTTTTCCAAAGGATTCCATTTTCATCGAGAAAAAATTGTTTCAGGTTGCGTGATCTTCTCATTTTTAAACTTTTTCTTAATTCTTTTTCGTTGCAATATTCTAAAATTTTTATTGTTATTCCCCAATATTTGTCTTCACGTTGTAAATCCCATAAATTGTGGATTTCTTGATCAGTAATGTTAATTGGGTTTTCTATTTCGGAAATGTCTGAAATTTCTGAAAGTTGAGAATTTGTGGATGTATCGGAGTTTGCAGATCTTTCCAAATTATCGGATAGGATGAAACTTCGATCGTCTTCCAAATTGTCACTTTCTACGTCTGAATTTTTTCTTTCTTTTTCATACAACTGTAACGGCCAAAAGAGGTGGTAAAGTACCTAATTAAGATTACTTTCGGGAGTACACTATACACGAAATATCACGTACTTTAAAAGCAGTAATACTTCTAAAATAAATTCAAGTTTATCATCCACAAACTATAGTGGACCTTAACATTCGTTTGAGACTCAATAATATTTTAAAACACAGGAGTGAATTTACACATTTAATAAAATAATAATTTGTACATACAGGTACATGAATATACGTTAATATTTATACATATACAATCACAATTCAACAGGCAATTCTATCTGTTCACTAGAGACTTCTACAAGAGAGGTTCCAGGTACTTAGAAGTAGCTGTCGAGGAACTGTTCAACTGTGTCTTATTCCACTGAAACGAGGGATTATATACTCGTTCAGGGTATGAAAACGTACATGTCGGATATGTAAAGTGAAGTAGGGTGTTGTTATTATAGGGTTGTGCTGACTCGTCGAGTACTCGAGGGACAGGTACAACTAGGTCATGAATATACAGAAAGTATATCTATATACATAAAATTAAATACGGGTAATTTAGTGGTTATTTATAAAGAGTTATAGGATGATAATTGTTGATAAATATCTACGTTTTTGGTATTCGAAAATGAGTGAACAAATATGTTCGTCATTTCTAAAAATAGACGAAAATATACGTTACACAATTCTCCGGGGGGAACAAAAAAAATCAGAAAAAAAATTGTTCCAAAGTCTATCCAACAAGTACATATTTCTTATAATTATGCATGATTAAAATTATGTCATATAATGCGAGTATAGATATATATATTTAGAATAAAATATTTTACGAATATTGGTTATGAGTAACAAATTTTTTCTTATGTATATATAACTGGTTAGTATATCGTATTATTTTGCGTAATTTTTTATAATGCTGTGCTTTTCGTTAGATTTGCACAATTTTGATGGCAGGTTAATTTTAAGTATACTATAATAATCATTAAAATAAGTGAGATTGCACTTAACCATATTAGGAATATTTCATTTATAAAAGTTATATAATCATTGAGGTTTTGATCAGGTATTTGAAGTTTAATGGATTTAATTTTGTTCTCCAGATTGTTCACGGGAACAGTGTGAGGAACAAAATTTTTCCAATTGGGGTTGTAGACTTTTGTCGTTGCTAGATCAATGGCAAGATCAAAAGGTTCTGTTGAATCAGAAAAATATGTCCACAAGAGTGGTTAATGATTTTCGATTTTAATAGTCTCTTCTAAAGATTCAGAGAGACAAGGGATTTCTATGGGAATAATTACTGTATTTTTATTATTTTCGTCAATATCTTCAATTTGGATGTGGCAAGGTACGTCCAAAATGAAGGTTCCGGGGGAATCATTTTTTATTTTTAATTTTTCAGATTTTTTTCGTAACGGAATTAGTTGCTACGAGGGAGTTAAAGTTTACAATGGCAAACTTGGAGTGTCCGATAGGATGCACCAATGTTTGATTATTATTAGGGTTGCATTTGAAAGAGCAAGATTGTAATAGGTTTCGATTTAAGTCTTGAAAGAAAAGATTCTTTGCACACGAAGATAATTTATCACTTCCTCTGTTAGATGGAAGGAAGCATAATGGTTTATCTGAGTTACAGTAATGGAGGTTAGTTCCACTAATATAACATACAGAATTTGTTCTGATTACATAGATAATCAGGGATGGTTCTTGATCCCAGCTGCACAATTCATTAGAATGACTTTTGAATGTGAGCGGAATGAAGTCGTAAATTTCGTATTTAGAATCTAATTGTTTTAGGGGAATTTTAATTTCTATTTCTAGAGTATTTTTGAAGAAGTTGCAGTTTACGAGTTCAGCATGATAGTAATTTTGAATATCCTTAATAGGGATTGCTAGGTCAAGGCCTAGATTTTTTGTAATTTCCAAAAGTTTTAATATGTCTTTTCCTAATATTTCTTTTGAAATGATTGAAGATGGGATCATATGAGATTTACAGGACGTTAGGATGTTTGATAATCTTAACGTGTTTATCAGGTAATTATCATAGAATCCTTGAATATAGTTTAGGGAGACTAGAAGTTCATGTTCTTCTAGTGAGTTTTTTCATAAAAGAATTTGTATGCGAAATAAAGTTTGTCATAAAATTATTTGTATGGTCAACAAAGCTATGCAGATTAGTAGACGTATTTACTAACGCTGCATGCTCCGTTAACAGTTGATTTTTTATAATATCGTATTCTTCTTTCAACGAGATTTCATTCGCCAAGAAGTTTCATCCATCTCTAAAGTTTAGTACTCGACAGCAAAATTGTAGCGCATCTCTGAAAAACGATCTGATCGGAGTGAATACGCTTCTTTTGCTTCGAATGGAAGATGGTGTCGAATAGAAATCTTGTATCATAGCGATATTTTGTTTTTTAAGGTTTTCGATAGTGTTTTTCAAACGTTTCGCCATTTCTGCGTATTTGCAATTTTTCCAGGTTGTTTCATTGCACAACCTATGTTTGAAATTCGTTGCCAATAGTTTATCTGCTGACTCATGCAAGTCTAGCTTAATAGAGTAAATTATAGGGGCAGATTTTGAATATACAAAATATTGCTTATTTCTTGAAAATAAGCGCCAGTTGACGCCGTCGTAATCCTATATGGGTCAGACGATGTTGATTGCGCAATGGTAGTCGAAGAAATAGTTATTGCGAAATAGAAAAGTAGATTCGTATAAATTTTCTGAAGCAGAAAAAAATGCAATGTCTAAGTTATTTAATTGATAATTGGTCTTAATTTTCAGGAATTTTATACAATTTTAGAGGAGCGTAATATTTTTTTACAGAAGAAGAGAGAAGCAACGTTTATTATTTATAAGGTACGTTTTGTTCGTACTTTAGTTGAGTTCCCTGTCTGCATAATTTTAGTTTATGTTACGAGCGTCCCAGTGTTCCTTTCCTCTCAGTTTATCGTTTTTATTTTACTTCTCTTGTTTTCCCGTATATTTTTATAATGATTATTACGTATACGAATGATCGCATTTTTACCTCCGACGGGTCAGTTGAAGTGAACGAGACTTGGTTCCTCGGGGACCAGGTCCTTTCTAAAATGCGGCCATTTCATGACTGTCCTTGCGAGGCATGTCAGTTTTTCGCGGTACATCGGCTTTTTTCATTGTTTTACCGTGTTTCGACCGTTTCCGACCATAACTCGTTTTTAAATGATTTCGAGCCTCATCGAAATTCGGACGAGACCATCGAGGAGGACCTTGGCTATTGGAGCCACAGTATACGTTTTGTGGGTTGTCCTTCGTCGGAGACCTTGCTAAGGAGTTATTATTTGCGTTGCGGATTTTTTACCCTCACTCTCTTATGGTTGAATTTGGTTCCACGTGTTTCCGAATGACTTTTAAAGGGAATTTGGATACACGGGGACTAGTTGGGTTGGGCATATTATCCGGGTTACTTGTAGGACTGCTCAGTGTATCACAGCACAGCAATCATACTGTAACCGTAGAATATGTCCATCTCGAACTGTATTATCTTATGGACCTGTTGGTCGGGCCAGATGGATCCTGATTTACGAAATTTATCAACCAGCATTATAAACCTCGACTGGGGATGTCGATCTCATTGCGTGGTTTCCATCTCGTGAGACACTATGATGTAGTAGAGCGTAGTCGAGCTATGTCTCTAAGAAGTGGGTGGCTTCTTCATGAACCAATCGTGTATTCGTTTTTGTGGGACACACCATCGATTGAGGAAAGTGTGTCCTCTGCCAAAGGAGGATCGTCGAATGATCAAGAAGCTCATGACCAGGCTTCACCAATGTCCACCAAGAGCAGTGAGTCCACAGATGGGGAGCAATTAGCCGATTTTATCGGGGTATGCTGACACATGGCCTGCTGCTAAGTGTTTTGCATTTTTTTTATAGAAATATAATTTAGAGTAATCAAAATTTGCAATGGGAAGGAGGAGAAGGACAACAAATAAACAACCGAAAAGGGAGGAGGGATGGAGAAAAAACAACAAAAACAACAAAAAGAAACAAAAAAAAACAAATCGAGTCTGAAAAAACGCGTAGATACAGGTAATATACTTTACACATATCTATTTTTGTTTTTTCCAAGGGCAACCCCTTGGTTTGGATACAATTTTGGTTGGGATGGGATTTTCAATGTTTCGTCGTTCATTTCTGATTTTACTTCGGTATTTATTTCATTATTATTACGAGATTTATATGAAATTAATCGTCGTACGTGAACTGTTTTGTCATACGCAGATTTATCGTCCATTTTAATACGAATTATGTAATTTAAATCTGTGACCTTTCTAACAATTTTATATGGTCCTGTGTATTTAATTTTATTTTTCGCGACGTTTTTTGATTGACACAGCAAAACAAGGTCATTAGGTTTGAAGTCAATGATCTTGTGATGCGCGTTATAATGCTTCGCGTTTTTTTCCGATACTTGCTTTGCTAAGCTCGGCATTTTTTCTCTCGTTTGAAGGAGATTTTCAATTTCTT
>WOFM01000074.1:149995-355743 GCA_011428145.1 Ericerus pela | reverse complement strand
TCAATACGCGTCCACTCCTTTGGGACCGTAATCAGCGGCCAGAAATTAGTGAATGGCTTTAAAAATTTTCCAAAGACCATTCACCCCAGTAAAGAGACACAGACAACGCAGAGACCAGCAACGTAGATACGGAAGAGATACCTGAGTGAGCATAAAACTCTCCGAAGTCTCAACAATCCCGTTATCCGGAACCATGAACTTGGGTAATGCGCGCAACTCAGCCGGAGTCGGATACATTCATGCATCCTCTAAAACATCCTCATTAGCACGATCTGTGCTTAAACTCATGGTCTTATCAAACTCGTAAAACAAATCCTTGTTCAATTTTATAAGTTATAAAAAAAAATAATAATAATAAAGAACAAAAAAAAATTTTTTTTTTAAGACTAATAGGAACTCAAATTATAAATCTAAAGACGGATGAGGACGGAGGAAATCGAAGCGAACTAACATATCAAATACACCGAGAAGACTGCGATACCTCATATATTGCCGAGCTGTAAAGCAACATGAACTGTTGCTGAACAATCAAAATATACCGGAGTCTGTCATCTCCTAAGGCCTACACTCGATGGCAGCAGCGCGAATCAAATTCCAGAATCCCACACTAACACAAATGGTGTAATTTCCGCACATATGTATTTTTTATGAGAAAGAAATAAAAATCAAAGAAATATTGTGCATTGACATACATTTCTTACACTTTATAAAATTTGTTTTTACGTCGAAAGATAACAACTAAACAACGTACCAACGAATATAATACTGCAACTATACAGCAAAATTTCGTGTGATTTGTAATGATTTCAGACCACAAGATGATAAAATTCGCAGTTATCGTTTTTATTATAATTACCATACTCACACACCAAATCAAAAATACGAGTTCAAAAATGAAAAGTAGTGCATTGTCAGGAGCATACTTTGAATTAAATAAATTCAGTAAGGCTTATGAGAAAACAATTCCCATAGTCCAGAGCCTGAAAATTCCAAGAAGACAGAACATAGAAACACCTGAATGGCTTGAAGAAATAACGAAATTGCAAAATTGAGCATCTACAGAAAACACATGGTGTATACAACGATCGAAAAACATGCTGAAAATCATAGATTTAATTACAGATATCCAACTACTAAACGAAGCGATTATTAAGGAATTTGACAGAGAACCTTCAAAAAGAATTAAACGCGGTATACAAATGCTTGGTGACTTTGACACATGGTGTTGCAATGTCATGACATTTCTCAAAGTAATGATTTTATAGAAAACGAGAAAAATCTGAAAACGCAATACAAAAAACTACGAGAATCTGTAATAGAAAACCATGAGGAATTATTAAACTTGACAAACGATATTAAAAACTTCGAAAAGATCGAATTTGATAATTCCAAAATTCTAACAGAAAATGTTCAAGCATTAAAAGACGCTATTCAAAACCAGAATAACGAGATAATTATTGAAGCCAGACGCAAACTCATCTTCGATACAGCTCGAACTCTTCACGCTAGTTTAGTCACTGAAATGCTAAACTCAGCCAATTATTTACTTCCTGCAAAAACAACCATCTTCCAGCAGCGATCATTAACGAAACAACCCTAAAAGAAGATTTAATAAAAATTAAGTAGAGAGCAGAAAAATCAAATTTTGCCTTAGTCTTAGATGAAAAATCGATCCAATCCTACTACAGAACAAAACTAGTTAATTGTTATGTAACAGGAAACGAAATAGAAATAGAAATCAAAATTCCACTCCAGAACCTTCATGCTAAATATGAACTATATAACTTCATTCCACTAGCATTTCGAACGCAGGACAATAAAATTTGCTCTTGGGATCAAGAACCTTCAATCTATCCCACAACAAAGCTGATGGATCAATACAAATCATAACTGGAACGGACATTGACCTTTGTGGCAAACATAGTTTGTTATGTTTTCTCCCATAAGACCTCACAACTAATAATAAAGGTAATTGTGCGAGAGCACTATTCAAAGGCATGAAATATGAAGAAATAATAAAGAAATGCACCTTTAAATGTGAGATAAATCATGATGAGATAGTAATCAAACAAATTGAAATGAACCAATTTGCAATCACAAATGCTAAAAATCCATTGATATCAGTTAACACGATAACAAAAACAAGCACCAGTATAACTATTAACGACTCATGGCCTGGAGCAACTCTATCAACAGTTCCATGTGTAATGGAAATCCAACAATTACAGAAGGAAAACAATGCAGAAACAATCATTCCGGCAGGATTCCCATGTATTGATGAACCTAACAAGGACATTCTCATCGAACATCATCTACCGTTAGTTTAGACAAAATATCAATTAATGGAACTTGATTTTGGCTTACATCAATCATTCAAATTTCCGAATATGTCTATTGCTTATAATAATAAATGGCATGACGACATACCCTATCTTTCACCAATAACTCCTATCCACAAACTTGAAGAAAGATTAAAATCAGCAGAATTAAAAATCCCCGATCTCGGATACCAAGACACTATAAACACGGTACACTTACTACTAATAGGTTGGTGTAGTTTATTGACACTCATAGTAGCCATATTGGTCTACTTGAACTTAAAAATAAATTTTGTTGCTATCAATGCGCACAATCAAGTAAACAATTTGGCATTGGGAGCAATACATCGTTAATGGTCCATAATTTTAAGTCTATTCTTGTAATAAAATATAATAATAAAAAAGCATAATAAATTTGATTATGCAAAATTAGAGCCATTAAGTTAATTTGCAAAAATAAATTTTTATGCTCAAATGACAAATTTTATATTTTTAGGCGATGATCAATTCCGCAACGAAAATTAAGGAACATTTGTGAAAATATAATATTGTTTTATGATTAGAATTAAAGATGTAATATATTAAAAGAGTAAACTTTCAGGAACACAAAATTTAACGAAGCAGGAGCTTCGGGATTTCTTTTGCCCGGGGACCTTTGTTCCGTCCCATTTTTGCAGATGATTCAGTTGGTCTACAATAAAGTGTCGAACAAATTATAGATAACTATTATTCCTAATTCTCGGAATAATAGCTGTCTATATTTTCCCCTAGCTTCTCACGATCAGACACCACCAGATATGCTGACAATAAAGTGTCATCATATTTGGCGGATGTTCTATATCATGCCACCTTTTTGGTCGGCCATATTTGATTGAAACAAGGAAACAAATGCGATGTCATATCTGCATTTCAAAGACATAGTCAGTCCTGAATTAACCGTCGAACAGAAACGTTAAGGTCCATACTCGATGTTATGGATATCTGGTCTCACTATTATTAAGTAACAGTATTAAGTTAAAGTTTAAATGTGTTTTGTAATAAATCGAAGTTCAATTTTAATAAAAGATAAATATTTGTATTTTATCTTATTTGTTGAAGTAATTTCAAACTACTGAATTACTCTCACAACAATTGACTAAAAAGGAATTTTATTAATTTTTTTTCTATTAAAAAATAGAAATAACTAATTTGATGAATTTTTGAACATAAAAATTTCAGAACAATGAAACATTTTTTATTATTAAGTTTTGTACAGTGTACAAAAAGTTTGAGCATTTAAAAAAAACCTAATTGCTTAATTTTTTGACCTTTGTTATGGTGGATCCAAAAAATTTCCTAGTTCTTGCAGTTCGTTACAATTCCTGAGTTTGTATATATTTCTGGGTTTAATTTGGTAAACTGGTTGATCATTCATTCAAGAAGATTAGATTTTCTGGCAAGCTGCAGTCATTTGGGAAAGTGTATATTACAACAAATCCTGATTCTTTAGTTGTAAAATTTTACAAATAATTTTATGTAAGTTGACAAGAAGGTAAGAGTTGTATTAGCTGTTTTGTTAAAGAAAGTTGATATTTAGAGAATTGGGATTTTTCTTACTATGATATTCTAATAATTTTAGAAGGGTTGAGGTGTTCATTTATGTGAAACCAGTACCTATTGAAGGAGGGTGTCACAAAAAAATGAGAATTTGGTAATAATAATGTAATTTTTGGTTACAATTAGGAACAGTCAAAATACCAGTGATGGATTGTAGTCCCAGATTTTGGCTTAACTGGACACTCAAAAAATGAATAAATTTTTATATAGTTACACTTTGGTCAGACTTTCCACCTTCTAAAAAATATTGAGGTCTCAGTAGGAGCAAATTCCTTATAAATTATGCAAAACATATTCAAATATCACAACTGTAACAGTAAATATACTAATTCTACAAAAGAACCAATATCAGTTGTATTTCATCCCTGAAAGAGAGAAGTCCAAGGCCGAACAAAACTACCTCTTACATTTACAATAAAAAGGAAGTTTCAGAATTTGATAGTTGAAAATAAAGCAAGTGAAGGAAAGCGACTGAAAATGCATCAGTCATAGGCAGGATTTGAAAGAAAGGGGTGTAGAAAAGAAGACTGTAAAAATATGAATAAAAATAGCATAACGTGAATCAACTTTAGTAAATCTATATTGTTATAATAAGTTACATCATTTCCATGAAACAAATTTATGATTTTGACGAATTTGGGAGAATCCAATTCTTAAAATTTTTATTATTGACTTCTGGGGATAAAATTAATTCATTGTTCACGTAATCAATCGATAAACTGCAAGGGAAAATGTTATTAATGGAAAACATTATTTTATTTCTGAATTCTGATCTGAGTAACATTAAATGTTCACTTACTAAGATAAGAGTTGCGGATACTAGAAGGAAATTGCTGGAATATGGAGGCAGGGTTGAACAACTATTTGGAATGCAAGTGGCCAGTGCACAAATAAATTGTATCTTTTGTGAGTAGCAATATAATATCTTAAGTAAGAATGCTCTTTGAAATTTTAAATTTTATGATTGAAACTGTGCCTCCAACCAGTTTGAAATAGGTGAATTTAAGTACAGTAGTTTCACTATATACTGTGAATCCTGACCATAATGTTGTGCCATAAATTTGAAAGACATTGAATAGATTATTTATAGTGATACTAATCATTGAGAAAAAATACTTCTAGAAATAGCAACCTAAATTGCACTGTCCAAACTCAGAGTGCGCAACCATCAACTGGGCAGATAAGAAAGGAATGAGTGTTCAATATTTTATTTTTTCTTGAGATTCCATTTATTTTATAATATTTTCAAAATTCTCAAAACGTCGAATTTTTCATATTTTTAAGCAAAACTTGAACTAAATGAAATATAAGACCTTCCACTTTGAATAACTGAATAAACAAAAATTATACAGAATTAAATGAACATATATAGCCTTGAGAAAAGATGCCTTATTTTATATAAAAATACAATATTAAATTACATAAGAAAAGACTACGTTCCTCCATATCTGTGTGGGGGTATATAATTCTATACAGTTTTTCTTCTTACACCTATTTGAAGAAGAGAACTTAGTCTTTCGTTGAGATCCAATTGAATTGGAAAATTCATAAATTCAAGGTTTTGAAAATTCTAGAAATTTGGTAAAAAATAGATTAGTTCTCATTGAATAAAAAAGTTGATAACTTATACAATGCTTTGATTATAATTTTTTGCAACGGATGGAGACTCTTTCATTGGGCAGTCGGAATAGAGTAATGAAATTTTATTGTAAAATCTTACATGGGAAGCACCTTTTCTAAATCTATAACATAAAAATCAATTATGGTTGTATAAGTCGCATAATTAAGTTTAATGTTTTAAAATATAATTTCATTAATGAGAATTAAATTAATTTATGGGAATTTTATGTCATTGGTAAACCATGTACTGTACAAGACATATGAATCTCTATAAATGTTTCCATTTGTTTTTTTAAGGAAAATTGAAATCACCCACACAAGCAACAATAAGATGATTTTCATTTATTTAGTTTTTATATCAAGTTTCATTGGAACTGGGATAGCTGTTTTGGAGGAACCTGATAATGAAGCAGCTTACTTGACAGATGTGGAGGAAGCAGGGCTATATTATCATAAGTGAGTATTTTTGATTTTTTTTTCTTGCATTTAATCTTGTGCTTCATTTTGGCTATATGTGTATGGAAAATGTAATGGTATATTAGTAACATCTTCACATAGGTATTTTGAAACTCAATACAAAATCCCTTCACCCAACATTAGGTTTTTAATAGTTACCATGGTAAGTGTAGAAATCATTAACAATGAACTTTCTTCACTATCCAAACAACGGTCAAGTATACCTATAATATGTATAGAACTGTAGAAAACATGGAACAGTAATATTTCATGCCACAGAAAGAAAAATAAGTTCCATATGGCAGTGCCATACAGTCTGGACCTACTAAGGTCAAATATAGGTATTTGAGTGAAATGATCAGTGATATATGTAAAATGTCCCATGTTCAGCTCTTGACCCTGAACCTGACATACAATAAAATACATTTTTCTCCTACGCAACAACAACAACTACCAACAACAACAACAAAAACATGTCTATTTGTATCCTATCCTTTACGTATGTTTTCTCTCTGCTATATTTTGAAATTTTTACAAGACCAGACTCATCTTCCTTCCACTTCCCCTTCCACCTGCTACCTGCTACTGGTTTATGTGATGTCAGAGCTGAAATTTTTGAAATTTTTACAAGTCCAGAATTATATATTACTCCCTCCCCATGATAATTGTTTAACGGGTAGCGCCATCTATTTTGGTATCCGATTATTTTTTAATTTAATTTTCATTAAATTTTCCGCTGCTACTGGGATTCAAACCAGTGACATCCAGGTGATGAAAACTGCGATGTAGATGACCGAGATATGAGAGAGATTATAATGTATATGAATAGAGATGTGATTATAAATTGAAAGTATTTGATTTATTTTCTTTTATATTTGCTTTCAATGCGTGCGATGAAATGAAGTGTGATGTTTGAAGAAAACAACTTTTTATATAGGATGTAATAGTGAATTAGTTGAACTGATAAATTATTTATATTGTACTTGTGAGAGAAAGATTTTTTGTTACGAGTTCATTTATTCCAGATAAATTTAAATAGTGTATAATAAGTTGTTCTCTGATGTATTGCTAATTTGTATACAAGTGTTTTATACTTATACATTGTATACTAATTTCAAGTTGTTTTGAATTTTGAAGTGTTTTCTTAATAAGTTCTTTCCTATTAAATTACTACTGTTCAAGCTACTGGTTTTTTAAACAAAAAATTTATGAGTGTAAATGCTATTCCATACCTAGAATGAAATTTTCACACAAATTGAAAACAAGATGTAAGTGTATACAAGACAGTATGCAGTACTCACCCACACAATAAAATGCAAAAGATTTTATTTTGGATATTATAAAATATTAAAAATGCATAATATGTAAAGTATTAATCAATGAAACATTTTAAATATTTGAACATAAATGTTTAACTTTATGAGTTTTGGAGTCTTTCTCATGTGGTATGCCAACTGGGGTGGCAATACACCACATACAATGAACCCGGCTGACTACACATTCTTTACAAAAAAACCACCTTCAGGCTACAGCTACACCCCAAAATGTCTTTAAAATTCATTAGACTAGTCCCAAAAAACACAAATTAAGAGACAAACACTAGGTATAATTCCAAAACCTAATGCGCCTGGATAGCTAATCCAGGGTAAGGTTCACGGTAACCCCTTGAACGTGGAGATTTTGAAACAAAAGGCCAAAAAGTTTGGTAAACAACTAATCTGACACACAAGAAACCCATTAGAAAAGAACATATTATGAGAATATAAATACAACTTGCCCTGCCATTTCACCCATTTGTAGAAAAGTTTAACACATTATGGTAATAAAATAAAATACAATGCACATACCTCAAGCTTTATTAGCATGATTAAAGTTACAAACCACTGATGTTGAAAATATACAGAAGATCGTTTTCATATACG
Organism: Ericerus pela; assembly: GCA_011428145.1. Lineage (NCBI taxonomy): Eukaryota > Metazoa > Arthropoda > Insecta > Hemiptera > Coccidae > Ericerus > Ericerus pela. Next base: position 347,831 of record WOFM01000074.1, on the reverse strand, counting down.
GGGATGAATGAAAACAAGACGCATTTTACAAAGTTGACAAATGTAGAACATGAAATTGCAAATTTTACTATGCCAGTACCGAAGTCAAACAGAGAGTGATGGACCAAATATACTATGAGAACGGACTAGCCGTAATTGTAATAGATAAGACCATGTCAAGATAAAAGTTTCCCTACTTTCGGATATACATCTATATTTGAAAGAGAGAAACAGTTATTGTAACAATAAAACCCAGTTACCTGTTAATAATCAACTAACGTTGATAGTTAATGGTAAATGGGGTACATTTTACAGAGATACCTCACTCATCTACTTGATGTTTCAATGGAAGTAAGTTTGACAACATTTTAACCGACAAGAGAGTAATGGGTTCATCTCATTTAATGATGTATGTATCTGGAGTATTGTTATGCACAATCAGTTTAAGTGGGAACGATATTGAATTTAAAATAAAAAAATCATTTACAAATATTTTATGGTTATTTCTATATACAAAAAAAAAAAAAAAACAATGCGTGCCCCAGTTTTGCAAAAATTTTATACAACTGTGAAAATGTGGCACAAACTGCCGGTAATAAACAACAGTTTATTTCACTTACCAGTATGAAATCAGTATTATTATTACATGATTGAAGTAAAAACGCAACTTCAGCATACTGTCTGATAATGAAACATGGATCTGACATTATTACACATTTTTGAAGTAGATAATTGAATGATGTTTGCGGAGTTTCCGGAATAGAATCTATTTTTTCCACACCTGCCAGTAATGTCTCTGAATGTTGCTTTTCATTGCTCCACATTTGCGCATCATGTTTACATGATGATCTCAGACAACTTCTCCATTTATACCCCCTTAATAATGAGGTAGTCAGCGTATTGCATTGTTGCAAGCAACGCAACTAAGCTATCCTGGAATTGAAAACCATTAAATTCAAATTTAATTTCCTTATGATCTTTCGCAACATATTTCGCTTCTGGAGATTACTTTTTGTACGTTTCTAATAACTCATTTAAATTTTGAGAAGAAATAGTAAAGTCAACATTCGATTTAACAATAAAACGCCAATGACTGAAAACCATTGTAAATAGTAAAAATAATGTTCTTCCATAATAAATAGAAATTTTAACTTTGCACTCACCGTTTGATGCAAAAATAACAATTGATATAGAGTGTCGATTACAGCTCTTTTTAAAAGAAATTTTTGAATGAAAAGATCAGTAGTAATTTGGTTTGGAGGGCAAGTTTTCGTAGTTGTAAAGGGCGTACTCGATGAATAGTCGTTATGATAATTGACCTATTTTTATTAATATAGAATTATACAGTTTTGAAGGATTTTCCTGTTTCATATGACACTCACATTGAAATTGCATTTTTTGTTGCAATAATTAAAGTAGTATATGTTGTGAAATTTTTTTATGACATTGCAGTCAAATGCAGTTTACTTATTATTGATCTAATTGGTTTTGACAAATATTGGAGGTCACTATAAAGTTTAATTCCACGTATAAACGAATGAATTTCAGTTATGTAACAGCAATTTCCAAAAAATACGTGCTAAGTAAACCTTTTTTTTCACTTTCCTTTTTATTTTCCATTTTTACAGTATTAGGAAATGTAGTAGCAACATAGTGAAAGGTATGCAATGAGTACGTGGTTGATGGTATAAAAGGTGGAGTTTGCTAAAATGTGAGGTTACTTTACATAATACAATGGATGCAGTATTCGTGTTTTTGTTGTGAAGAAGTTGCTTAGTTAGGTCAATAAAATTAAAACAAAGTTTTTTTTGTAAAATATGTCAAACATCATTTGCTTGTTCCAGTGGTTTATCACACCATTTACAAAGTTATTCTAATAAATGTAATCTGGTTCATAATATGACATTTAACATGCTGCATGATGAAGCAGCAGATGACACTGTTGCTGGTGGTTCTATCTCTGTCATATTTCCAAAAAAAGAATGTAAAATAACTTGGGTAGCTGTACAAGGTGAAGAATTAAATTTAGGCAAGGCAGAGAATAATGATGAGGTAGAAAAGAATGATGAGGCGGATATGTTGGCTACAAGTTTGAGTAATTTGTTTAGAATACACGTTGTATTATTAATGTTAAAAATGAGCATAATGAAAAACGTTTTATATATAGTATATTAAGTGTTTTAAACTTAATGATAGAAATCGTTGACATTTACTAGAAACATATGATCGTGCTCAATTTTTGACTTCATTCATCAATGATATAATACACGGTTTGATTTTTCAAAAAAAATTTCCCAAAACTATAAGAAGATGTAGTAAAATTTGAAAAATGTGTCTGTCACAATATTTGGTATTGATTCGAAATGTCTGCTATATCAAATTAAAAATATTGATCCAAATAAACAATTTCCCCTTGATCAATTATTTTTAATGCAGTAAGGTAGATAGGATAATTATGATGAAACTGTTGAAGGAGACAAAGAAAAGGAGGAGGGTATATTAAAAACAACTAGTGATCATAAGAACAGTCATTATTGTCTGATTACCAATTTAAATTCCTTATTAAGAAAACAGTAAACTACAAATACTGGTGGAGTTCTCTTTTGTAAATGCTGTTTGGCTTATTTTTGTGGAGTAAATTGTGTAGATGATTTACACAAACATAAAAATTATTGTAAGAAAAATGAAGTTGAACCAGCCTACTATGTATTAGCTAACAAAGGTGAGAAATATGAGTTTCTTGAGCACCGTTATGAAAAACCATTACATTTTGTTGTGTATACTGATTTTCAAAGTATACTGCAGCCTTCTACTTTTTTACTTGCAATGGCTGCATGTAGTACATTTAATCAACATACTGTTAACAGTGATGTGAGACAGTTAAAAAGTATGGCTGCAGTGTTAGTTGAACATGAGGCAGTTTATTACTGTACTATGTTGACTGTTCCACCAAACGTTGATTATAAAGATTATGTGCATAATGTGGAAAATGAAAGAATATTCGACCCATTCAGGAGAAGATGCATCGCAACATTTGTATATAATGTAATGGACTTAGCAAGAACAATAGAAATAAAATTACTTCAATAAATTTTGCAGCATTACCAAATATGAATGAAGAAGTATTTACAAATTACTTTTGAGAACATAGAGAGTGTGTTATTTGTAAGAAAGAATTGAAATATAATTAACCGAGATGTATTCATCATTGTCATACAACTGGGAAACTATTTGGGGTGGCACATCGTTGCTGTAATTTAAAAACATCAGTGGTATTTACCAATATTTTTTCATAATGATAGGAAATGTGATTTTCATTTAATATTACAGGCGTCATCTGCCAATTGTAAAATATAAGTAATCCCACATATGCAAGAAACATTTACAAGTTTCTCTGTTGAAGTGGATGAACATTTTTCTTTAAAATTCAAAAATTTGTATAATTGTTTAACAGCATCTTTACAAAATTTAGTAAGCCTATTAGACCCTGGACAATTTAAGTATGTTAATAAAATTTTACCAATTCCTGAACAAAATAGATAAGTATAAAGAAAAGGTATTTTTCCATATAACAATTTAAACTATCCTAGCGTCTTGTTAGAAAATAGATTACCAACAAAAGTTGCCTTTGCTGATGCACTGAAAGCTATTGAAATTAATTATCACAAATATTACCATGCTGAAGAAGTATGGAATATACTTCAATGCCAAATATTTAATGACTATATTCAAATTTACTGTAAAGAAAATACAGGTGCATTGGCTGATGTATTCACAGTATTTTGTGAGAAATGTATACGAGTACCTATATAAATTAGATCCCATCCGTTAACTTATATTACCTGGATTCTTATATAATGTTATAAAAAAATGACAAAAATTAAATTACATTTATTCACACAAGATGAAACCAATTTTGTCTGTTTTTTTGAAAATGCAGTACATGTTGGAATTACAAATTCCATTACAAGTTACGTGCAAGCTAATACATCCGAATGTTCTACCTCCATGTTCATGAGCCTATATCAATGCGAATGCATTATATTCTTAGGCAATGTCGCCATACTTGCCTATATATAATTTCAAAAAACTGAAGATTTTTCCATATTTAACAATGAGTTTATCATGAATTTATCAGATATAGTCGAGACAGGTTATTATTTTGATATTGACATTGACTATCCTGTTAAATTATGCGACATACATAATGATTTTCCATTTTTTCCTGGATGTAGGCATACTGGTAGTGTCACACACTTATTATGTACTCTCAAAAATAAAAAAAATTATCATACGCATTACCGTATGTTAAAATTAGGTTTAAACATGGATTAGAAATTAAAAAAATTAAAAAATTAATAAAATTATCAGTTTCAAACAAGGACCAGTTTTAGCATTATATACAGAATGTAATACCAAATTACAAGTAGAAAGTAATTTGTCAATTTGAAAAAAAAAACTGTATAAATTAATGAATAATGCCATGTTTGGAAGAACTTTTAAAAATGCGAGAAAACAGGAAAATTTTAATTTATGTATATCAGTACAACAATATGAAAAGTTAGTATCAGTTGCAAATTTTTAGGAAGCGGTGTTTTTTAAACAAATACCTCTTTGGAATACACCGATATAAAATGAAAATTAAATAAAATTCCACTATTTATTTAGGAGTGACAATTCTTTGAAGTTAGTAAAGTTTTAATGTATTAAATTTATTATGAAAAAATGAAAGCAATGTTTCAAAATATTCAATATAATTTATATTATATGGATACAGATTCATTGATTTTTTCATTTTAGCATCATACCATTACTCTATACCTTCAACAATATTACAATTATTTCAATTTATCTGAAAAATAACTTAAATAAAAAAGTGCCCAGTGGATTCAAAGATGAATTGTTAGGTGAAAACAATGTTGAAACATATTTTATTAGTTCCAAAAGTGTATTCATTCCATGCAGCTGGTGAAAATAAAGAAGTAAAAAAAACACAAGGTGTGATGAAAACTATCATTTCACATTATTTAACATTTGATTTGTACTGCGAAGCATTATTTAATAATACGAATGTTATGAAACAGCAAACTTTATTTCATGATATTGCTTATAAAATTAGAACAATAAAACAAATTAAAGTAGCACTCAATATAAATGATCATTGTGTCAAACAGTATTTTATACATAGAATAGAAAGTTTAGCTTTCTGTCATAAAAATATAATTATATAAAATTTGTACATTTATTATTATTATTATTCTTTATAGATAACTATATAACAAATAAACAAAAAACAAATAAACAAATAATAAAAGAGAATACTTTATTTCTTCCACAATCACATACCTCATCATTGGGGCAGTTACATAATGACTCAATACCTGAGTCATACTCATAATAAAATGGTCAGCGGAAGGAATCTGCATACTATTCTTCATCCTCCTACCAAGTATCCAGGCTACTCAGACTACCCGATAAATCACCAATGTACTCTTCATCACTGTCTAAACTGCCGTCACTACTTTCCTCCACATTTTGTTCATCCAAAAGGACTGTTGGACGTATATGAATTACATCCTACAACATTGCATTCATTTCTTGTTATATATTTTTCTTTTTCTTTTCTTTCTCTATTTTATGCCTGCTTACTCATTTTTTGCTTTTGTTTTTCTATTAATGAAAACATATTGTATTCCCTATTGGTTTCCTTCTAAAATAGATTTGTTACAGTTCACTGTTGTGTTCTTTCATCTATCATTTTTTAGTCCTTTGGGCCAGATATCAACTAACTGGGGTCTGGATTTTCAAGTTCGTTTATGTGGTTTTCTAAATATGATTATTTTTTTGTCTTGCATTAAAAGATTGCCAAAGTTCGTTCGTTTATCAAAAAAAAAAAAAATTGTCCAAATTATGGAGGCATTTATCAGATTGAAAAGAATTGTTCGTTTGAGCATCATTCGAACTAAAGAGCAGATTGATCAATGGATTAAAGGTAAAAAATCTTTAGATGTGGAGTCAGTTTCCAATTTGTAGGCTCTGCTGGAGTTGACTATGTTACCTAATTACCAACAGTTTAATGAACTGGTGAATAATATTTTAGTTTTTCTTAATAAATTGAAAGAAGAAGATTGTGCTCAAGAAGAAAATATTTTAAAAGAAGCTGATCGTATACATAAGATTGTGTCTACTTCTCAGGCTAAAATTAGATTGTTTTGTGCTAAATTGTCAGCTAATATCAGTAGAGATTCTATTGTTTTGAGCCACATTAGTGGTAGTCAGCCTTCAACTTCCCAAAATCAAAGTTTTGGAGCACTATTAAAATTACAAAAGATCGATATACCTAAGTTCGATGGGCAATTGACCTAATTCTATAATTTTAAAAATTTATTTTCGAATCTGGTGCATGAAAACCCAGAATTAACTATTGTACAAGAGGTTTATTATTTAAAACAAGCCTTAATTGGTGATGCAGAACAGGCTTTGTGCGATTTTGAGTTGTCGGATTGGCCCTATTTAGATGTTTGGTCATACTTTTAGAGTAGATATAAAAATGGAAGAGCTATTTTAGAAGCTCATTTTCAAAATTTTGCAAACCTACCTAAAATTAAAGATGAAAGTTGCATTTGTTTCTTGCTTGATCAAGTAAATATTACTATTTGTGGTATCAAGGTTTGTGGAGAAAAGATCGATGATAGTTTTTCAAAATACATTGCCTATCACGTGAGTTCTAAATTAAAATCAACCACATTGAAAGATTGGAAAAATTCGTTAACCTCGATCGAGACCTTTCCTACTTATGGAGAGTTAGAAGAATTTATAAAAATTTGAGCTTTTGCTGTTGAAGATCGTCATAAAGAGCCTAATGTTGGTTCCAACTTAAAGAAGGATGAAAAGAAGCCTACTGAAGAAAAATTGTTTTCAATTGTGTAGAGTAAATGACAATTATGTTCGTGGAGCCACCCACTTTATTATTGTAATACATTTTGTGCAAAGCCTCCCCAAGATCGATATGAAATTGTGAAAGAAAATAGGTTATGTCCAATTTTCTTCCATCGAGGGCATAGATCGGATGTATGCATGTCAAAATTCGCTTGTGAATGTGGTGCTAAACATAATCAACTGTTACATTTTCACTTCAAATCATCGTGGCGACAGAATCCTGTTGCTCAAACTAGTGCTTCAGCTACAGTAAAAAGTAATGAAAATGAATCTACTCGAACACCCAATGCAACAAAATCCTCCATGTCTTGCACATCGTCAAATCATGAGGGTGTAGTTTTGCTCCCTACAGCAGTTGTTAAATTTTTGGTTGGAGGAATCTAAGGTTTGTGTTGCATTTAAGGTTCCAACTTCTTATTCGAAAGGAATAGTTATCAACCGTGTAGGACCTTCCTCTACCTTTGCTTTGTCGTTCATTACTGTTAATTTGTTTTCAAAATTTGAATTGTTTGTTTGTGAGATGGAAGCTGATGTAGTACCATCTTCTTCGATCAGTTATGCAGTTAGTGTGATGTTTCCTGCTGAAGTCTTGAACTCCTTGAATGAATTTCAACTTGCTGATCAAGAATTTGGAAAATTGAATTCATCCATCACCAAGGTCGACATCGTTTTAGGTGCTCAATACTATGATCATTGGGTTTTGGGCCCTGCTCGTCAAATAGAAAAAGATTTACATGTTCGTTTAACTCGTTTTGGGTGGACAGTTTCTGGAGTAGCTCCTCTGAGTGAAATGAAAGTATCTCAGTTTTCTGGTTGTACCATCCTATCAAGTGATGATCATCTTTCTAAATTTTGGGGGCGTGAAGAACCTGTGCTTCATAATCGTCCCAATTCTGAAGCTAATGAATGCATGAAATATTTCAAAGAAACCTTCCAAATTGGTTCTGATGGTCGATTTGTTGTAAAATTACCTTACAAGATCGATCGCAAATTAATTACTAATAATCGCCAGCTTGCCTTAATGAATTTATATCAGGTTGAAAAAAAACTGAGTGGTGAGTTTAAAATAGTGTATTTCTCCTTTATGAAAGAATATATAGATTTAGGCCATATGTCAGTAGCCCCTCTCACCCAGGAACAACATTATTATATTCCTCATCGTGAAGTAATTCATTATAATAGTACAACCACCCTACTCAGAGTCGTATTTAATGCATCATCATGTTCGGTTGATAATATTTCATTGAACAAAGCTTTGATGAAATGTCCCACTATACAAAAGAGAATTGTTCGACATATTGATATCAATGAGATTGTTTAATGTCTGTTACTCCGCAGACATAGCTAAAATCTATCGTAAGGTGGGTGTTAGCAAAGAAGATTGAAATATGCAACGGATTTTGTGGTGTGAAGACCCATCTAAAGAATTTCAAGAATATTGCTTGAATACTATTACTTATGGCACAGTGCCTGCATCATTTTTGGCAACTAAGTGCTTAAAAGTAATTGCTGATCACATTCGCCCAAATCATCCAGCCGCAGCTGGTCTGATTGATGATAATTTCTGTATGGATGATTTACTAGCTGGAAATGATAGTCTTGAAAAAGTCAAACTGTTAAAGTCGGTAATCCATGATAATTTGCTCGGATGTGGCTTCAAGTTACGTAAATATTTGTCAAACTCAAAAGAGTTTGTTATAGATAATTCCTTCTTACCTGCATGCTCAGTCAACATCAGTGGCAATGCAAGATCTGACTGAGAATATTTCAGTATTGGGTATGACTTAGAATCCTGATCGTGATACTATTCAAATAAAATTAATCATCGAGCCTTTGTCAAGTGTCGGTAAAGTTACAAAAAGAATCGTTTTGTCATATATTTTGCATAAATTTGACTCACTTGGCTTAATTTCATCTGTAACGATGTGTGGAAAAATTCTCTTGCAACGTTTATGACTGGAAGGAAAATTATGGTATGATAATTTGTCGGAGGAACTGTCCTCATTATTCCTTAAATATATTTGCGATTTACAAGAATTGAGTAATTTCGAAATATCTCATTTGATTTTCAGTGCGAATAATCGGGAGATCGTAGTGTTATACAAAGCTAGTGAAAAGGCCTATTGCGCGGTATTGTACCTACATGTCGTTGATGTTCACGGAGTTATATTGTGCCGCATCATTGGAAGGTTTGGGCGGTGTTTTAAAGTCCGAAGGGCATGAAGGGAAATTCATAGACACCAAATGTGGTTATGACAGAGGTTTTGGAGATGTGTTTTTAGGTCTTGGGGACTTGGTTAAACACCCACACGAGATCTAATTCTGTGAATATTTTTGCACCAGCTAGTCTGGTGTGGAAGTCCTTAATATTCGGACAGGGTATTTGTCGGGAATAGTTTGTGTGTTGAGTGCTCAGTAATCACTGAGCATGTGCCATGTTTTGTCGGACTTCATGTGCATGTGAAGGGGAGATAACTAGGCACTTTTGGAGGGTCAACCGTCACCACGTTTGAGCATGGTTTTGAAGGAAAGGCAGGCGGCCTTTAACTTCTGGGGATGTAGACTACATTCATGGCAAAACACCGGTCAACCTACAGTTTCGATATTGTGGGTGACTTAAGATGGGGTAATCCTAAGGCGTAAGCCTTCTTTACAGGTTTTGCTGGTAAATTTGTCGAGAATTTTTGGAATGAACTATTGGAGTGGGCAATGGTTAGCCATATTTCTCGAGGATAGTCGATTGGACGAGGTTTTCCTACTACTGCAAGTCCAGTGGTTTTATCAAGGAGCTGGCCTTCGCTGACAACAAGAAGCAGTTGGTAATAACTGAGGAAGTGTGCTCCGATAATGAGTTCATCGATATGGGCAATGATAAATGCCCACTTGAATTTGCATCCAAAGCCAAAATCTACCTGCACCAGCTTAACTTCGTAAGTACTAATTGAAGTATAGTTTGCAGCATAGATTTGGAGCTTAGTTTTGCATTTCTGGTCTTTGGCATTTGGAGGTATGGCTGATATCTCCGCGCTAGTGTCAACTAGAAAGTGATGCTCACTAAGCAGATCTTCTACAAATCGGCGGACTGAGGTGAAAACAAGTGGGAGTGTCATCTTGATTGACTCGTTAACTCGTTTCCCAATTGAGTAGGGGATTTGGAATCCCCAAAATCGCAATTTTGAGATTTGTCCCACCAAGAACATGGAGGGTCAGAGCATTTACGTGATTTTCTCCCAAACTGTTGGTGATACCAGCAGTGGCCTTCACAAGAATGGAAGGGAGAGTGGGTATTTGCCGGTCTCTGACCATCAATGATTCATAGCATCGTCCGTGGTTTCGAACAACTGGAGCTAGAGTCTTGGGAGCACGATCAATCTCTGGACCTTCCTTTGTGAGAACGTGAATATCCACATTTGTGGAACAGGGCGGGATGTTTGGGAGTTCGACAAAACTCACCTATTTGCTAGCCAAGAGCTGTTGAAGCATTTGGGTAATGGTGGCTAACTCTGAGGAATTAGCCATTGGTGGTGTCAAATGTGATGCCATGGGGGTTGCAATATTGGAAATAGTGCTAGTTAGTGCTAGTGGCAGTGGATGTCAATGGAAAGGTTCGCTCATGTGCTATTTCCTCATCAGTTTCATGCGCTGCCTCTCGAGAGGTTGCGGGCTTGGTCATGTCCAATGTTTATCGTATATTGACCAGGAGGGATTGGAACAAAAGATTGTGGAGGACATTGTTGTTGACTCTTCCTTCATTCAAAGTTACGAAGCAGTGATGGTATGCCAAATGCCTCTCAGAAGGTAGATGATGTGTGTTTTCCAGCAGGGTTATGATATGGGTGTAAGAGGATGGGGAAAATTCCTGCTGAATTTAGACCAAGTGTGAAGTGAATTGTCAGAAATGTACAGTAATTCTGATGCAGCATTTGCTACTTGGTTTGGCAGGTGACCAGAGATCGCCAAGAAGAGCGGAGATTTGCTGGTATTGTCACTGGCTCAAGCATAATTCTCAATCTACTGCAGCCAGAGACGCACATTCTTGGTGTTAAAAGGAGGAAGGCCTGTGAGTAACTGGGGAGGATGGGCTTGTATGGAAGGTGTTGTTGGACAGCCAACTGCAGCAGACTTTGCTTCATGCCAGTGCGTTTGCCAATCGAGGATTGATGAGAGCTTCAGCGCAGAGTTGTCAATTGGCTTGTGCTGGTTGACCAAAAGATATTCGCTCAAGAGGTAGCTGTTAATGAATGGGCCTAAATTTACAAGCGTAGAGGACTGCGGGATTGCCGGGTTCATCGGTACATTCAAAATGTGAATAAATAGGGCGACAGAAAGGGAAGGAGAAGAAGATCATTCTCCGTCAGCAGTAGATTGCCGACTGATTTTTCTGGCTGTTGGTTGGTATTTAGGTACCAACGAGCAACAAGGGAAAGGGAGGAGAAGGAGAACCTTCTCCACTGACTGTCGAGATCCGACTGATTAACTTCTTCAGTTGTTGGCAGGTATACCAATGTTTGAAGAAGGAGCGTGGTTTGGCCAATCAGCTGTTCCAAGCTGATTGGTTGTTGTTTCAAGCTTGTTGTAAGTGGGGAGAAGGAGGTGACAGTTCCTTCCCTTGTTGATGGTAAAACGTTAACAACAAAAACTATATACGCACCACGTCGAGAGGTCACCACTTGTGGGTGTGCGTATTGGTGAATGCACAGTACCACACAAATACTAAAGAAGGCTGCTGTGTGTTCTATGATGTATGTGTGTGTGGGCTGAGCCCAGTAAACAATTTAGCTAAGTAGATGAAATACATAGCCATGAGCACAAAAAGACCTCATTTCGAAGCTGTGTTGGCAGTTAGGGCAAAAAGAGGTTGAGTGGACAATTTCCTCGTTGGCAGCTGGGTGTCAACTGTTTAATTTTCTGGTGGTTGGCTGGTCAGTACTTGCGTACTGACAATTAGCCTGGGAAGAGGAGAGGGAAAGGTGAATAAATGGGGCGACAGAAAGGGAAGGAGAAGGAGAATGTACTCCATCAGCTTTCCCCATTGGCAACTGGGTGTCGACTGTTTGATTTTCCTGTGGTTGATGTAACCGCTAACAATAGGTGTTAGTTGGGTATTTGTTTCCTCTTTTTGACATTGACACTTTAACCAAGTATTTAATTTGTGGAATACCTTGTCGTGAGAGATATTCACACTAGAAGGTCTTCAACAGTATTTGCGTATTCTGCCACTTCATACGGTTAAGTATGGGAGAGCCAAATCCTCGGCAAACACTGGCGATTTTGTAGCCAGTTTCGAGAGTTTATATACAGAATTTGGCACACGCACACAGACACACATGCATACGTACATATACTTAATTATGTCATGCGTAATGTCGTTTCCTGCCTCTGTCAAGGTGATAAGAAACGACGCAGCGCATTTGGTACCGGGCTGTGACATCACCAATATCATTATCAGGTAATTGATCTGGGCCCGTGCAATGTATCTTACCTGTACTTACGTTCAGGTACGAACATACAAACGCACCAGTGTAAATTCGTTTAACGTCATAAAGACGATTATTGCCAGCCTTTGGGCGGCGACTGTCGTCAAGGGGTGCGAGCCCCTGTTACCTCATACGAGTATTGTCCCCACATAATTGTTGAAAACCACAAAAAAATACTTACGATCAATTAAAATAAACTTTATAATTGAAATAGAATTTCCTAGATATCCACACTCTATGGTGTACCTTAACTTTGTTTGTATTTATGAGACTTCAATTAAAATTCAACAAAATACTTTTCATAAAATTTAATATTTTTCATTTACACATTAATTAATATTGATTATTACGAATTAGGATTTTTGATAGAACTGAACATATGAAATAATTGAATTGAACATTGTGTTCTTCAAAGTAACAGTTTTTATAATTTAATTTTTACACAGTATAAGGAAGAAATGGTAAGAAATAGTTGGATTAATTCTTTATGATTGGTTGTTACCTAAAAAAAGGAGAATTGACGTTTTACCTGCATTATGCAAACATTTCAATTAAGTTACACTGTGTGAACTAATTAAGGTCAAATACAATTGTCTTTTGTTTGGAAGACAATTTTCCATTGAATTCTAACGGTACCATTTCCTGTTAGATTTATTTCAAAAAGAAGAAGAGTCATAAGTGTGTGGTAAATTAGAGAATAAAACGAATTATTTTGTTTGTGTAAAATATAGTCGCACGTTACAGTTGGCTGGTCAGTACTTGTGTACTGACAATTAGCCTGAGAAGAGGAGAGGGAAAGTTGAATAAATAGGGCTACAAAAAGGGAAGGAGAAGGAGAATGTTCTCTGTCAGCAGTAAATTGATAGTATAATACAAAATATTATTTCCATCTAGATAACTTAATATTTCTTTAGGAGGAGGTAAATCTCCGTATCAATCAAAATAAATACATTTATTGATTTTACAAAAAGCTACCCTATGCGCACCAAGATTTTCAAGATTATCTAAATTAATAATCATACTTTCTTTTGTAAGGCTGTGTGGGTAATGTTTCTCTACTAAAAACACATTGAAAAAGTGAGATGTTATTAGTTTAGCATAATTTGCTATTTTATAATCAAATAGCCTATGTTTAGTTGGGAATTTGAAGTATTGTAAATGTTCAGCAGTATTCATAATTTGTTAAAGATGTACTTTTAAGCTGAGTCCCAATTTATATATTTTTATACTCATTCTCTTTTTTTCATAATTGAATCGGATAACCATATGGATTTAGGTACAAGCCGCTACCACTTTGTGAACTTACAGATAAATTTATTCTTGCATTATTAACTGCTGAAAAGACTTCTGTGATGATTTTTACAGTGGTGCCTTTAGTACCAAGCATATCTAATGCTGTTATTATTGGCTGTAATAGTAAGAAGCTGCCTTGTTTAGGTAAAGAAATTATTCTTTTTATACCTACAATGCAACCAGGGTTTGCATCCTGGTAATTTTCTAAAGTATTTATTGTCCAAACGATGATTGTTGTCAGAGGTAATGATTGATTGATACCTGAATTACCTTTTGAGAGTAACATAGAAAATTTCACTAAATTTTTTTTTTTCCTAGAACTCTTTGTTTTTTGATTTTGTTTTCCAAAGCCTAACTTTCGTTTACTTTTCATCATTAGTAGTAGCCCACGCAGGTATCTGTTCAAAATAAGATGAATTGGCATCTAAAACTCTATTCTAAATTTTATTTTCCAAAATTTTATTGCGTTATGTTGAGTTGGAAGGTCAAAGTTTTTGAATAAGAAATATTGTGTTCTTTAGCTGCAGCATCTAGTTTATATATTGGAAGTTGATGCAGTTGTTTTTTCAGAATTAATTCTGGTCGTAAAAAGCCATAATTTGATAAATGGACTTCGATCAGTAGATTATTAATTAATGAATTAACAAAACTGGTTCCTAACTGGTTACTTGAAAATTTTTCATACATTGACCTACATAATTATGTAATCGTAGGTAATGAAATAAATAAGGTCTTTATATAGTTAAATTAATTTTATCTAGTTATCCACAAAAATTATCAGGTAATTGTAAAATATTTAATAATGCACAATGTACGGAAGAATGTAAAGGAATGTTTGTTTCAAGAGGAGGAAATGTTGAATTAATAATTTTTTTATTTCGAAACTGTTTGAGAGAAGAAATTTTAAATTCTTCATAGTCTTCTCAGCCACTGTCGGAACTGTTCCACAAAATAACATCGACAATGGGAATACTGATATCTATATTATAAATTTTTTTCACATCAGACCATTGTGTTAGCTTGCAGTATAAAAATGTTCAAAGAAAACTAATTTTATCATCCCCAGCAACAAAAAAATGAAAGGAGTTATAATCAAAACATGATGTACATCTGATGCAATTAACTGATAACTTTGAATCCCATCATTAACATTAAAGTTGTGAAGATGGCGTGTTAATCATCGATTTGAGTTACAATTTTGTTTCATTTCCTATAAAACATCTGTCGGTGTTTCATAAATGGAATGATAAAAAATTCCTCTCCTATCATTTTTAAGTATAATTCTTTTACGAACACTTTCCCCTCTGATGTGAAACAATTTTGAACATAAAAAAAAACAAGAGAATGATAATTACAATCAGGTGAACTCTTTTGAGAGTTTAATGGCATCATCTTCACGTAATTCTTTGGCATCTTGGAAAATATTGGTACTACAAAAATGTCGAATTTCAGTATCCACAAGTTGAGAAACAATCGGATTGAAATGGGTCGTGTCCGTACGGACGTATTTATATGTTCTTGTATAAGAAACAGTTCGATAAACCACTAGAACAAGCAAATTATCTTTGACATATTTTCAAAAAAAAACTTTGTTTTTATTTTAATTACTTAATTAAATGGCTTCTTCGCGATAAAAAACATAAATAACGCATCTATTTTATTATATAAAGTAACCTCACATCTTAGCAAACTTCTCCTGTTATACCATCAATCTCGTACCCATCGCATACCTTTCACAACATTGATACTACATTTCCTAATACTGTAAAAAAAAAAAAAAAAAAAAAGGAAAATGAAAAAGAAGGAAAACCTTGAACGTATTTTTTGAAAATATCTGTTACGAAACCAAATGCATTTGTTTATGTAATTACACTCAATAATGACCTCCACTATTTGTCAAAACCAATAAGATCAATAAAAAATAAATTGCATTCAAATGCAATCTTCATAAAAAAGTTTCATGACATATGCTAGTCTAATTTTTAATCAACAAAAAAAAAATGCATTTTCAACATATTGTCACATATGAAATGGGAACTTCCTTCAAAACTGTATAATTCTATATTAATAAAAATAGGCTAATTATCATAACAACTTTCATAACGTACACATTTTACAACTACAAATATTTGTCCTCAGAAACCCAATTACTACTGATTTTTTCATTCAAAAATTTCATTTAAGAAGAGCCGTAAATGACACTCTTACATCAATTGTTCTTTCTGAATCAATCGCTGAGTTAAATTTTAAAATTTTACATTTATTATCGAAGAACTTTATTTTTACTATTTACAATGGTTGTTAGTCATTGACAATTTATTTTTAAATCGAATGTTGATTTTACTATTTCTACTCAAAATTTAAACGAGTTATTAGAAACATTTCAAAAGTATTCTATGAAAATGAGATATGTTGCGAAAGATCATTAGGAAATTAAATTATGTTTTATTGGTTTTGAATTTGGAGATCACATAGCTGTGTTTCTTGCTACAATGCAATATGGTGACTACCTCATTGTCAAAGGGGTATTTATGAAGAAGTTAAATACTCTGCAAAAGCTTATTATATCACCTTGTCTGGGACCATCATTGGAACATGATGTAATAATGTGGAGTAATGACGAGCAATATACAGAGACATTACTGGCAACTGTGGAACAACTAGATCCTATTCCAGAAACTCTGCAAACATCATTCAATTATCCACCTCAAAAATGTGTAATAGCCTCCAACCCATACTTCATTATCAAACATTATTCTGAGGTCGCATTTTTACCTCAATCAAGTATGATGATACTGCTTTCACATTTGTAAGTGAAACCAACTGTTGTTTATTACCGTGGTTTTTTGCTACATTTTCACAGTGTTATAAAATTTTTACAAAACCTGGATACGCACTTTTTTTTTGTCCATAGACAACCGCCAAATATTTGTAAAAGATGTTTTTTTTAAATGCAATGTCATTCCCTCTTAAACTAATTGCACATAACAATACCCTGGAAGCATACTACATTTTAAACAAGGTGAACCCATTGCTTTTATGCCTGTCAAAAAGTTATCAGACTTACTTCTATCAAAACATCGAGTAGATGAGACAGACTTCAAAACTTGTAAAGTTAAACATTTACATTTAAACATTTAAAATTTTTCATCGATTAATACTTTACACATTGTGAATTGTTCAGCATTTTATAATATCTGTAATAAAATCTTGTCGTGTGATTTATGTATTTGTTTGTGTGTGAATGCTGCATGCTGTCTCGTATACACTCACATTTTCTTTTTAATGCATCTGAATACTTCATAGGTAAGTTATTTCATCCTTCGTATGAAACAGCAATATCACTTACATTTTATTTTTTTACAAACCAGTTATATAAACAGTAGTACTTTGATGAAAAAAAAAATTATTAAGAAACCACTTCAAAATTCAAAACAACTTCAAAAGTGGTATACAATGTATAAGTATAAGAAACTTGTATACAAATTAGCAATACACGAGAGAACATTCAACTATGCCCTATATAAATTTATCTGAAATAAATGAATTTATAACAAAAAAATATTTGTCACACAAAAACAATATAAATAGTTTATCAGTTACACTACACCACTATTACATCTTATATAAAAAGTTGTATCCTTCAAACATCACTCTATATTTCATCATATGCATTGAAAGGAAAGAAACAAAAAAAGAGAATAAATTAAAAACTTTCAATTTATAACAATTGGTCTATTTGTATATGTTATAATCTCCTTCAGAGCTCAGCCATCTATGACGCAGTTTTTGTCGCCTGGATTTTGCCAGTTTAAAACCTAATAGAGATGGAAAATTTAATGAAAAATTTAATTGAAAACTAATCGAATACTGAAATAGATGTCGGTACTTATGGTTAAGAAATTTAGAAGCATAACCCGGTGTGATGTATGGAGTGTGAGGTGAGGGGAATATATAATTTTAGACTTGTAAAAATTTCAAATAATGTAGCTCTGACTTCACACAAAGCAGTACTCGAATAGTAAAAGTAAGTTGAAGTGGAGGGGGATCTAAGACGAGTCTGGAATTTTAAAAATTTCAAATTTTTTCTGATGTCACAGCTATCTGAACTTGTAAAAATTTCAAAATATAGCAGAGAGAAAACATACACGAAGGACACAATAATAATATACATTTTACAATTATGGTTGTTATGTAGTAGGAAAATGTCTCTTTATTGTATGTCAGATTAAGGGTAATGCACTGAACAAAGGACAACCTTCCATACGTACGAAACAGGCCTAATATGGACAAATATAAGCATTGGAGTAAAATAGCCTGTGATATATGGGAAATGTCCTTTGTTCAGTGTGTGACCCTGAACCTGACATACAATAAAATAAATTTTTCTACTACTCATATGTTTACATATGAAGTGGTTAAAAATGGAAAATCTGTAGATTACCTTCTGGTAAGAATGTCTTTTCTCAACATTGTATTTCCCAAAATATTTTTCCTTTAAATTTTTAAGAAGAGAGTTTTAACTATAAAAAATAAATTTGGAAAGTTGAAAAAATGTTCTATAATGTGAAATGGATTAAGTGAAATCCTACACTGAAATAGTCAATGAATTATTATATAATCTTACTGTATAACATTCTGATTTAAACCATTAACCTATGATCTTTTCATACCATTATCTAGCGATTTCCTTGAGTTTACACCAAAACGCATGGCTTCTTTCTGCCAAGAGCTATTTTCAATGGATAAATACAGATATTTTTGGAAGATTCACCTGAATATGATTGCTTACGATCAACAGAAAAAGATAGTGTCGTACAAAAATCAAATAACTTTCCAAATTTCAATATACCAGATATACAATAACTCTGAAATTATATTACCTCAAACTATGGTGCCATGTCATGGAAAACATAAACCAATTAGAACAGATTGGAAACAGGATGATTATTATGAAGTATTTTTTGTAGCAACAATCAAAAATTTGGATGTAGTTTATGTTTTCAGAAAGGAAATAAGGAATAACCAAGAAGTATTTGTGATTTATGACAGAATAAAGCTTTTAAAGGACCAACAAATCTTTTCTCCACTTCATATTACAAAAAAGTTAAAACAAATTGACTCAATTTTGAACACAGTTGAAACAATTAACTATAATTCTGAAGAGGTTGGAGAAATATATAACCTTGAAATAAGTAATGATAAAAGTCCGATCAAGTAAGTATCTATTTTTCATAATTTTTAATTATCTCAAAAAATAATTGATTTGGAATATAGAAAAATGTGTCACAGTGAGTGGCTTCAATTTTCTTAGATTGCTATCTGTAACGATATTTTTGTGTTGTTCATTATGCTGTCTGATTTGTTGAAAATGGTTTGTGCATTTCCAGTATATCCAATTTTAATTTTTTTCATTTTTGCATCATCAATCCAACTAAAGGCTTCATATTCATTTTCAAGCTGTTTTAAAAAGTTTTTATATTTTAATTGGACGAATTTGAAAGTGTAAAAGGTCTGAAATTTGAAATGGTTTTTTCTGCCATTTTTTCAGTCAGTAATCTTAGATGTATGGTTAAAATAGAAGATTTTTGTACTGATTCTTGAAGTTTTCACGAAGGTGAATAAAAATTTGTTAGTTATTTGGGAGAAAGTGATTACTTTCTGATGAATTAGATTCCTCACTATTGTTTGATAAAGCTGGATTATACGTGGTATCTTCAAGTACAATACCTAGAGTGGTATCAAAAGAGGTCCAAGAAATTAATTGATGCACGTTTGTATTTACCCATTAGACCAAGAAGGAGAGCTTATTACACAAAGTAGAAAAGATATAGATGTATATAAATTTAAGTTTGATTAATCGAAGTAACAGTAGTAGTATGAGATGCATGATTAAATTGTATAATATAGAATATGCATATGAAAGAATTGCATGTGCAAGCTATTAATTTTTTTCTTAGAAAATCATAATAGGCTTTGAAATATCATAGTATGTAAGCTGATGAATGTCCAATGGTGCCACATGTGCCATATATAATTTTAGCTTACCAAAACAAATTTTGGGAGAAAATTATTGTAGGCTTTGAAATACTGAAACTGGTAAACACATTGATGCCACCCAAAGTTGCATAAGAATGATATGTATAATTTCAGTTGTGACATCTGGCTACCCGTAGCCTTTCCCCTCACGTCACCATCGAATGTATACTAATATTACAATAGGGAACAGCTCTCAAATTCTAAGATTATAACAGTGATAAGATAAACGGGGTAGTACGTCGATTCCCCAAAGGAAATAAATTCCCCAAATATAAGAACTATTATTTAACGATATGGTGACGTGTAGAAATAAGATATCGATCATCGGTGAACCTAATTTAATCTCTTTAGACTGTTCACGTTTTGGCCTAAGAGTGAACAGTCAATCTCGTTTTAGACGTGATAGTTTTTCGTTCGTCGTGAATATGAAACATTATTCACGACAAAATACAGCTCTTTTATACGACAGCAAGTCACCATTTAAATTGTTTTCACCGATACTTTCGAATGTGAACGTCAGTAGTAGACTTAAATAACTCGAGATATTATTCCTTCGAATTCAAAACGAATACCCGATCGAGATTTGATGGTTCACCGAACTTCGAGAACCATGAGGCGATGTGAAGTATAACCTGTACGACCTGATATTAGTTACCATACTTGTAAGTAACCTTTTCGATTGTAATAAAGTGTATACTGTGATAATGGGTCGGCCAACTTATTTACTCCCACTTATGTAAATTTGCCCGACATACTTCGTAGGCCTTGGGAGCTATCGCTGGTAGGCTGGTGGCCTAACTGTTTGAGCTGGTTTGTGGTTTTGACTCTACGATTGATCGAGGCTTATTGATATACTTCAAATCGTGATATCATTCCCTATACTCGGGATGTACGTTGGTTTTCAGACGTCACATCTATGTTTTACTTGGCGACCGTGACAGGACTTGATCGACTTGTCTTTCGAGTTCTGTGGCCGAGCATAATGCAAACGCCTTATCCACAACCTTCCATTCTAACTCTAATTCCATCCGATTTGAGGGTGTGATTCGAGAATCGTCTACTCCTAATCTGAAACCTTCACTTGTGGATATATATAATCTCATGTTATTCGTAGATCCGTATCGCCACTCGGTACTGTAGCTAACGCGGGTGTATATCAACGAATGTGGAGAGTGTACCTCCTTCATTCGATCATGTTCTCGAACCACCCGCCCAAAATTATTTCTGTTCCTACTTTCATTCTTTTTTTTTCGGGTTTCTTTCTTACCATATCCTATCAATAAGAGTAGAAAGATCGCATGAGAAGAAACAAAAGTCCGCCACCTGAGTTTTGTTAAAACCCATCCGATCGGTTTGTTGCTCAGCATGATCATTAGAGCGATCCTTTAAGCTGGATAGGTCTGATCAACCTGTTCATGTTGGGATTGGTACTATCCAAATTTACCAAAAGTGTCTGGCGACCGTTGACTGGCCGGCTTTGCCACAGCCATTTCTTATTTTTGTTGGGCATCTGATTCCCACGAGTACTAATTGGAGGAAGTCTTTCTCCGTTCTATGACGCAAATGCAGCAAGTGAACTGCAGTGAAAGCCACATCGACTTCAGCGTTTAGCTCTATGCCTTACGAAGCATGTTAACCTAAATTTGATAAAAATAATAAACTTAACGTATAATTACTAAAACAACCTGGTGTTCGAGGATTAGGTCCCTCGTGTTAATTCGATTGTTAGTGTGATAAATAATGTCCTGTTCGAGGCTTAAGCTTCCTTAATAAATTTTGTGTTCAAGACTGTTAGTCGTTACAGTCATTTGCTATGGCCCTAAGCCTACTGATCATGTTTTGATCTTAGCATTTTATTGGCAGTGTGCCGTAGAAAATAGTTATCGTAGTTAACCTAACTATTGTACGTCGCTTTTAGTTGTCCAGTATTTTATTGTTCGACAAACTTTCTTTTAACGACTCTTAACAGATTAAAATAACATCGTATGGGTGTGTATTGAAATAAAATAAAAGATAGGCTAAATTAGAAGCCACTCGTATTCCCGTAATCGTGTTTACGACGTACCAATCGTTAAGTAAAGTAACCAAACTTTAATCAATTTTTTTTTATCTGCCCTATGTTATGGATCATGGTCCAATTCATAACATACATTATAATTTAGGGATTCTAGAAATATTTTCGATACTATACTTCCGGAAGATTCCCCTAAAAGTATGACCTACCCATTAATTAGTTAAGTCGATATGCTTGTTGGTTATAGCTGAGCTGTAAATCCCCCCTGTTCCATGTACATCGGTGAGCAGAGCCATAGACATCGATTGCTAGTCTGTTAGGATAAAACATATCGATTTAGTTTGGGGAAATATTAGCCTTTTTACTAAATTCAAGCCAGCAGATTTCGTCCAAGATGGACGGTGTTGGGGACAATAATAACCCCAACCCCTTTGACACCCCCGACCACTTGAGTAGAGGAGATAGGGACGAAGTGATGAATATTCGAGAAGTCGCGATGGGCGAAGATGATGTAAACGTTACCAAGGGATCCGCTATCATGGAGGAAGAAGAAACTTTGAAGAATTTATGGGCCTTTGACTCAAATAAGGTACCCAAACCACCTAAGGGAACTGATCCAATTGAGTTTTACCTGAACCTCTACCTTCGACAATCCGAAAGTACTGCTCGATATCGCAGGGAATGTGTTGTACGAGATTCGATGCTAGAAAAAAGCGAAAAGAGAAGAAGAGCAGCTGAACTACGTACGGTTAAAATAGCTGAAAAGAACAGTGAGTTTGAAGATCGACTCAAAGCCCTCGAGAAAGAAATTTCGAAGAGAAAATCCTCAGAAAACCCGTCAACATCGAGGATACGTGAGAGAATAGCCGAGATCGAACTCGATCAAACAAAAAAGAAGGTTGATTTCATAGATGCGCAATTTTACAACGATTCTTTGTATATACCTATCGATGATGACAAGGTGCCGCACAAAGGGGAAGAAGAGATCACCATCACGCAAAGTTCAGCAGAAAGCACTCGGAAACCAGTGGCCAGTTCGACGTTGGTGAGTGCCATCAAGAAAAGAGAGCAAAGTCCGAGCTCCCAAGAAATCCTCGAGCAAATAAAACTACTGAGCATGGAGACGAAGTCCCAGATCAGAGAGCAATTTGATTACTTCGAAAGAAAAATTGATCGATTGCCGATTTCAAGAGACCCGATTCCGCAAACTACTCGGAGGGAGACATCGAACTTTCCAGCCAGTTTCAGACCCGAAACACCACCTCCGACGATCCTGAGACATCTTAGAGATACGATGGTTCCTACATACCTACCAAATCAAAGAGAGAGGACACCGGTACGTAGACATCGTGAAGCTACGGGAAACCAGACATTTACGAGAATAGCACCGCTGCAGAACACATCGAGATTGTTCGATCCTTCGAGAATGCCAGTGTATACTGGACATAATGATCATCGAACCCCGGAAGAATTCCTTAGGGAGTTCGAAAGCTGCGTTGAGGATCTGGACCAAGATGATGAACAACTAGTCAGAGTCTTTGGAAAAATGATGGACGTAAATATGTTTCCTGGAGGAGCAGTTTATCGATAGAATTGGGGATACCAAGAAGCCCGAGATCACTTCGTGACAGTCTATTGGAATAAATCGAGGAAACAGGCCCAAGTACAATCCATTCAAGATGGCCAGTACGATCCCAGAAAATACGATTCGGTAGCCGACTACGCGATACACATATATACTCGACTACTCGAATGCGGCGAAGATATTCAAACAATATACGGAATCCTGGTGAAGAAAATACCATTGCCATATAGAGACAGAATACTCGAATCTGATGTCGCAAATCTGGTTGAATTCTCAACGAAACTCGAGTATCTACATAGCTTGTTTCACGATGAGAACGCTGAAAATGCAAGCAAACAGGTGAAACAACAGCCGGTACTAAACATCGGTGGTCAAAAGTACGCAAACTCGTATATTCCCGATGAAACCTCCCACCAGAATCAGGGAAACTGAAGAAGGCGCCTATGGTCGGTCGCATAGGACGCCCTATCGAAAAACTCGATAAAAACAGACCAACAACTGTAATGAAAAACGAGTTTGTAATACCAGAGTGGAAGACCTATAAGGTCTTCGGTGATGCGACTATCTTAAGCTGGTTGAGGAATAGTGGCTTATCACACGCCCAAAACCTCAGTATCAACAAGATAGCAGGATTTGAGAAACTAAATCAGTTGGGCGCTCTCCTAGAAATTATACGAAGGGTTGTAAAAGAAAATACCCGTATAGTCATTGGTTTTGGAGAAGAATTCATCCTCAATCCAGATGCAGATGAAGACACGATCATCTCAAAACTTCGATACCTCCTCAACAAGTTACTCTGAAAACGTCGAGTTGAGAAAATAATTGTTACAACAATCTCACCAGATCCAATGAGGATGGATAATCAGTTCTACAGGTTTCGACTTCGGAGATTTAATAGTCAAATTTGGAATCTTAAGTCCGATTTCAAAGATGTGTATATTCTCGACATCGAGAGGATCTTCACTCGAAAGTACAAGAGCGAGAATAAGGATAAAGTAATTATCCCGGGAGATGAAAGATCCATCTATGCCGTCCCACGCCGCTATAACAAGGCGGAGACACACTTAATTGATGAGAATTTAGCGTCTCTAATTGCAGACCACGTTGATCAAAAGGACAACAAAATAAGTCCCAATGTCAAATTGATCACAGGATGAGACGACCAGGATCAATATGACGACAGCTAGAGGTCAGAAGCCGACAATCCCCAACAAATCGAGGAGGAGGATCCATATGAAACGTTCTGCTTCCACATTATGGATGACGTCGAATCAAATCCGGAGGAAACCGATTCCGAGAATAACTTTGTCGATACAAGGC
Organism: Ericerus pela; assembly: GCA_011428145.1. NCBI lineage: Eukaryota > Metazoa > Arthropoda > Insecta > Hemiptera > Coccidae > Ericerus > Ericerus pela. The sequence continues at coordinate 323,185 of WOFM01000074.1, read as the reverse complement.
TGTGGTTTCCGCCCTTTATAATAAATAGTATTATTTGAAAAGCGAGAAATGTTTACAGGACGTATATTGATCAAGGTTCTCCATACAGCTGGATAACTGAAAAATTCCTCCAGTTCCTGGAAAAACATAAGCCAGATCTGTATCTCATGCACGTAAATTGCCCCACACAGAAAGTCGGATACGCTGTCGGAAAACCTGCTATAAGAGTTTATGGATCGATAAATCTACGATTCATAATGGTCGACAAGTACGGGGATGACATCAAGATGACAACGACGCTTCATATAAATAAGAGCTTGAATGCACCGATCATACTAGGTCGGGAATTCCTTTACAAACACGTTGGAAGACCCAGTGTTAGATATCGGTTGGTCAACTTTGTAGACCCACGAGACAGATTGAAACGAATTGAAATACCCGGAGTTCAATTTGGTGCCGTTGAACCTATTCTCAACATCGGACCGATGGGCAAAACTCCAGTCAAAATCGAAAACAAAATTGAGAAGATATTGAAGGAACTAGAAATATCGAACAAGATAGTTCAGGAATTCGGAGATGTCCTGCGAGGAAACCACGAAGCCTTCTCTGAGAGGATCGGTAGAAGCGCAGCATATACACATACTCTAAACATGTCCCCGGATACAAAGAAAATGGACGAGAAAGAGAGAATAATTCCAAAGACTTGGATTCCAAAAGTAAAAAAACTGTTTGACGATTGGGAGAGACAAGGGATTATAAGCCCTGAGTCGAGCGAGTACTTCTCACTGATAACATACACAAAAAAACAGAATGGTGATATTCGCCCCTGCCTCGATGCTCGGAAGATAAATCAATATATGGGTACGAGAGGAGACACGGACCCACCTATTGAGACAATAAAACTAAGTTTATCTGAGATGAGAGTATTCACGAAATTAGACGCGAGGTGGGGATTCCTACAAATTCCCCTAGCTCCAGAATCCCGAAAATACATAGCTTTCTGATTCCAAGGGAGACCGTATGTCTTAAATCGAATAATCTTCGGCCTGAAAGACGCGATGCAAGCCTTCGTAGCAGTCTTGAGAATCGTTCTGAGCGGACTCGATCACTGCGTTACGGTATATGTCGACGACATTTTGATACACTCACGAACACACAAGGAACACCTGGAACACATTCGATTAGTTCTAGAGAGATTCGTAAAATATAACATGACGTTAAAATTAGAAAAATGTTCATGGTTCCGAGATACAGCTCGGTACTTAGGGTATGTCATCGACGCTGATGGAATACGACCCAATCCAAAACAAGCAGAGGCCATTCACAACTTTAAAGCTCTGACAACGAAAAAACAAGTCCAATCGTTTCTCGGAGTGGCTAACTATTATCGAGGACATGTTCCGAGATACGGGAATCGCTCCGTTGTGTAACCTGCTAAAAAATGATGTTATGTTTGAATGGACGGATGATCATCAGCAAGCATTCGAAAAAGTAAAATCAGAAATGGTTAAGTGCTTACTTCAGTCACATCCGAACTGAAACCTTCCGTTTTATGTAATTACGGACGCCTCTGATTTCGCCATCTCGGGGATAGTTGTCCAATTCCTCGATGACAACGAAGATGAGAAACCGAAGGTGCTGTCGATGGTAAGCAGACTCTTGAAAAAGTCCGAGAAGAATTATCCTACATTCGAAAAAGTAATGTTAGCGATAATTTATACAATGAAGAAAAACCTCTACATGCTTACCCATCACAAGGTTCGAATACGGACCGATTGTCGATGCCTACAATATCTCATTGGATTGAAAGACGACGTCTCGCAAAGAGTAGCGTGGTGGAGAACCTTCCTCACTAGCTTTTTGATAACTGCAACTGAACATATACCTGGCAGTAAAAACATCGCAGCGGACGCTCTGAGTAGATACTGTTCTCCACTCGAAGTTGTAGTATATCGGAACACTGATTTCCCGATCGTACTAATGTTGATTGATGATAATAATGCAATCACAATATCATCGTTAATGAACAACATGTCGAGCCTGCAAAAGAAAAGCAGAAAGATTACGGGTCAGCTCAAAAGACGATCACCACGCGTTGAAAAAGAAAATAGTATGGTTTACTATATCAATCATGATGGAGATAAAAGACTATATGCCCCCGAATCAACTTGCGAACTGCTGATCAAATTTTATCATGAAGAGTTCACCCATCCAGGATCTCGGAAAACACTGGAAATAGTGCGACGATTCTTCGATTGGCCTGGGTCAAAGTACGAGATTGAAGAATTTTGATCGAACTGCAAAACCTGCAAGAAATCAAAAAACACAAATATGACATTATCGGGCCCTTTTTTATCAGTCTTCGCTGACAAACCTGGTCAACTACTGTTCATTGATCTGTACGGTCCATTACCGTCAGGACGTGGAAATGTGAATCGAATCTTCGTTGTTATGGATGTCTTCTCCAAATTCACGAAGCTATATACAATAAACAAAGCTCCGGTTAATGTTTGTATCGACAGGATGAATCGTTTTATCGAAAAATACGGCAAACCTGAAACAATTCTGTCCGATAATGGAAGCCAATTCACAACGAAAGATTGGATCGATCACTGGAAACAGATGACATTGCGGTCGGGGGGGGGGAAGTAGTTAACATAATCAACTATGCAACAACGCAGTTCATTCACACGAAAGTCGTTGAATGTGTACTAACAGAAAATACTGAGCAATTAAAATTATTAAAATTTATTAATTAATAGTTGAGTTGGAAATAAAAAAGATTTTTTTTTTTTAACCAAAACGCCACGAAGTACCGATACGTAAGTAAAAGAATCAAAATTCCTTTCCTATAACATAACAATGAAATGATAGATTAGTAAACCTAAAGGCCTATTTGTAATTTAGTCGAAATGGCGGAAGAAAATGTACCAAACGCTCCTGCAGTAAACGAACCGGAGGACCTCAAAACAAAATTCAAAAGAGTTTCGAGGGAAAACGAGGAGTTCCTGGTCTCGTTACGTGAGCAGATCAGAATCGCAGCGCATAATTAAAATATAAAAGCGCAGGCATTCGCGGATCGAGGTCAATTACATGCTGGAATGTCCACAGTGATGGAACGACAAGTGAATTTCCTCGAGAGGGTAATCGAGAGTGAAAGGAATGAATGAAAGTCGATCATCGAAGGACTTGAAGAAATGAAGGTGATGGTTCAGAGACAGGAACGGACAATCGAGGACCTGCAAAATACAATCACGGAACTGAACACCGAACTTAACAAGGTGAGGATTCATAATGCCAAGGAATACGCTAAGTTCCTCCCTGCCTTCACGATAAAAGTCTCGATAGCAGTAATCGAAAATAGCATTAGTGAAAAAAGCATGAAAAGAAACGCTATCGATAGTCCTAGCAAGCTCCCATTAAAGAAAAGACCACGACCCGAGTTGAATGAAATGAAAAAGAAAAGAATTCCCGTCAAATTAAGACTAGGTCCTAAACCTTCTCACTGTTCACAGAGGGTGCCAGTAGAATACGAAGATATACGGCCGGACGATGAGAAGCCATCAACGTCTGCAAGAAGAGTGGGGTTCGAGAAAAATCTGGAAAGACCGAATAATGATGAGCGTGGTAAGAAATCAACGGGATTTAAAATACCAAAAAAATTAACATCCTCGAGAGAAATAACCATAACCCTGATAATTATAGATGACGACGAGTCAGCGGTGGGCCAGGGAGATACAGATATTGCCCCAGCAGTCCCACTCGAAGATCTGCCAAGGGAAGTTGTCCAAAAAGTGGAGTATTGCCCGGGAACGAACATCGAGATAATGAAACTTGGGCAAATAAAAAACAAACTGCCTCGGGTGTTTTGCGTCTCGATGATCCTGGGGAAGACGATATTCGCAGGGAAAGAAAAAATACTCTGCTTTGACGTAATGTCCCCGGTATCGTTTATAAATTTCAAATAACTTTCCGCGAACCAACAGATTATTCCAGTGCAACGACAAACTTGGTGCTGCGAATGGAACAACCCCAAGATACTCGAGTCCAACGAAACAGCCAAGATGGACCTCCATGGTCAAAATGGGATACGATTCCCTGAAACATTCTATTTGGTAAAAAACCCCACACTAGATACAAACAGAATGGTTCTCGAAGTCACGTTCGCTGCAAAGTATCTAAAGGCGGTTATCGGTGAGCCCAATCAGGGTCAAATCCTTCTCGTCAACAAAGGAGGAACATATCGCCAGAATTTTGAGCTCCCCGAAAGAATCGTGTAAATAATCCTCTCTGATAATCATCATTCTATATGTATATATGTATCGAGCCTCGATTGTTATTTTTTTTTATTTTATTATTATTTTTACTCCATAAGCTCGTTCCTAATCAGTTCCTCATTTTTGCTTTTGCCATTTTGACTTATTTTGATAGTTGTTAATATATCTTATGTAACGGCCAAAATAGGTGGTAAAGTACCTATTTAAGACCACTTTCGGGAGTACACCATACACGAAATATCACGTACTTAAAAGTAGTAATATTTCTAAAATAAATTCAAGTTTATCATCCACAAACTATAATGGACCTTAACATTCGTTTGAAATTCAATAATATTTTAAAACACAAGAGTGAGTTTACACATTTAATAATATAATAATTTGTACATACAGGTACATGAATATACGTTAATATTTATACATATACAATCACAATTCAACAAGCAAAACTAACTGTTTGCTAGAGACTTCTACTAGAGAGGTTCCAGGTACTTAGAAGTAGCTGTCGAGGAACTGTCTCTTATTCCACTGAATCGAGGGATTATATACTGGTTCAGGGTATGAAAACGTACGTGTCGGATAGGTAAGGTGAAGTAGAGTGTTGTTATTATAGGGTTGTGCTGACTCGTCGAGTACTCAAGGGACAGGTACAACTAGGTCATGAATATACAGAAGGTATATCTATATACATAAAATTAAATACGGGTAATTTAGTGGTTGTTTATAAAGAGTTATAGGATGATAATTGTTGACAAATATCTACGTTTTTGGTATTTGAAAACGAGTGAACAAATATGTTCGTCATTTCTAAAAATAGACGAAAATATACGTTACACAATTCTCCGGGGGGAATAAAAAAAATCGGGAAAAAAAAAATTTTCCAAAGTCTATCCAACAAGTACATATTTCTTATTAATTATGCATGATTAAAATTATGTCATATAATGCGAGTATAGGTATATATATTTAGAAAAAAATATTTTACGAATATTGGTTATGAGTAACAAATTTTTTCTTAGGTATATATGAATGATTAATATATCGTATTATTTTGCGTAATTTTTACAAAGCTGTGCTTTTCGTTAGGTTCGCACAGTTTTGGTGGCAGGTTAATTTTAAGTATACTATAATAATCATTAAAATAAGTGAGATTGCACTTAACCATATTAGGAACATTTCATTCATAAAAGTTATATAATCATTGAAGCTTTGATCAGGTATATGAAGTTTGATGGATTTAATTTTGTTCTCCTGACTGTTCATGGGAACAGTGTGAGAAACAAAGTTTTTCCAATTGGGGTTGTAGACCTTTGTCGTTGCCAGATCAATGGCAAGATCAAAAGGTTCTATAGAATCAGAAATATATGTCCACAAGAGTGGTAAGTGATTTTCGATTTTAATAGTCTCTTCTAATTATTCAGAGAGAAAAGGGATTTCTATGGGAATGATTACTGTATTTTTATTATTTTCATCAATATCTTCAATTTGGATGTGACAAGGTACGTCCAGAATGAAGGTTCCAGGGGAATCATTGTTTATTTTTAATTTTTCAGATTTTTTTGTAATGGAATTAGTTGCTACGAGGGAGTTAAAATTTACTATAGCAAACTTGGTGTGTCCAATAGGGTGCACCAATGTTTGATTATTATTAGGATTGCATTTAAATGAGCAAGATTGTAATAGATTTTGATTTAGGTCCTGAAAGAAAATGTTCTTTGCACATGAAGACAATTTATCACTTCCTCTGTTAGACGGAAGGAAGCATAATGGTTTATCTGAGTTACAGTAATGGAGGTTGGTTCCACTAATATAACGAACAGAATTTGTTCTGATTTCATGGATAATCGAAGATGGTTCTTGATCCCAGCTACACAGTTCATTAGAATGACTTTTGAATGTGAGCGGGATAAAGTCGTAAATTTCATATTTTGAATCTAATTGTTTTAGGGGAATTTTAATTTCTAACTCTAAAGTATTTTTAAAGAAGTTACAATTTACAAGTTCAGCGTGATAATAGTTTTGAATATCCTTAATGGGGATTGCTAGGTCGAGTCCTAGATTTTTCGTAATTTCCAAAAGTTTTAATATGTCTTTTTCTAATATTTCCTTTGAGATGATTGAAGATGGGATCATATGAGATTTACAAGACGTTAGGATGTTTGATAATCTTAATGTGTTTATCAGGTAGTTATCATAGAATCCTTGTATATAGTTTAGGGAGATTAGAAGTTCGTGTTCTTCTAGTGAATTTTCCATAAAAGAATTTGTATGCGAGATAAATCTTGTCATAAAATTATTTGTATGGTCAATGAAGCTATGCAGATTAGTAGACGTATTTACTAAAGCTGCATGCTCGATTAGTAGCTGGTTTTTAATAATATCTTATTCTTCTTTCAACGAGATTTCATTCGCCAAGAAGTTTTGTCCATCTCTAAAGTTTAATACTCGACAGCAAAATCGTAGCGCGTCTCCGAAAAATGATCTAATCGGAGTGAATACGCTTCTTTTGCTTCGAATGGAGGATGGTGTCGAATAGAAATCTTGTATCATCGCGATGTTTTGTTCTTTAAGATTTTTTATTGTGTTTTTTAAACGTTTCGCTATTTCTGCGTATTTGCAATTTTTCCAGGTTGTTTCGTTGCACAACCTATGTTTGAAATTCGTTGCCAATAGTTTATCTGCTGACTCATGTAAGTCTAGCTTAATAGAGTAAATTATTGGGGCAGATTTCGAGTATACGAAAATATTGCTTATTTCTTGAAAATAAGCGCCAGTTGACGCCGTCGTAATCCTATATGGGTCAGACGATGTTCTTTGCGCAATACTAGTCGAAGAAATAATTATTGCGAAATAGAAAAGTAGATTTGTATACATTTTCTGAAACAGAAAAAATGCAACGTCTTAATTATTTATGAGGAAGGTGTATTATGAATTTTAGGAATTTTAATTCGACGTGACTTGACTGGGGCACGGGGAAAGACAAATTTTTCCTGACATTTTCATAAAGAAAAATTTCGGTCAACTGATTCCTATAAAATTATTGGATTCGAGTGTAGTCAGTATTCAGTACTCTCCCGTTCTCGATCCGTTCGACTTTCCATTTGCCATTTCTCGTGTGTCTTTTTTCTTTATATATCCAGTGTTTGTTCGTGTTTATTATAGTTTCATGAAGTGTAGTCTCCGTACTTTATTGTATTTTTTATTTTTTTTCTTTTTTCTAAAAAAAGATTTAGCATGCCTATTACGTATATGAACGATCGCGTCTTTACCTCCACCGGTTCAGTAGAGGTAAACGAAACCCGGTTCCTCGGGGACCAGGTCCTACCGAAGATGCATCCTTTTCAGAGCTGTCCCTGCGAGGCCAAGCTCTATTTTGCACTTCATCGTGTTTTCTTTCTTTTTTATCGCGTTTCGACTGTCAGCAATCGTAGTGCTTTTTTAAATGAATTTGAGCCTCATCGTATCCCCGGTGAGGTGATAGAGGAGGATCTTGGGTACTGGAGCCATAGAGTTCGGTTTCTGTGTTGTCCAGATTCCGAAACCTACGTGAAGGAGTTGCTGTTTGAACTGAGAATTTTCTATCCTCGGTCACTCTCCATTGAATTCGGAACCACTGGCATAAAACTGACCTTTCGTGGTAATTTGGATACCAGAGGTTTGGTAGGACTGGGCATACTTGCCGGGTTACACGTGGGGTTGGTCAGCGTCTCTCAACAGACCAATCACACTGTGACGGTTGAGTATGTCCACTTGGATAGGTGCCAACTGATGGACCTAATAATCGGGGTGGATTGTTCCAAGTTTGTCCACTTCCTAAATCAACACAATAAACCCCGTCTTGACGTGTCAACCTCGATGCTGGGGTTCCATTTCTCCCGGCACTATGACGTTAGTGAGCATGGGCGTGCCATGACCCTAAGAGGTGTGTGGCTATTGTCCGAGCCAATAGTCTACTCCTTCCTGTGGGATACCCCATCCATAGAAGACAGCATCTCCACAGAGGATGGCAGCTCACCAGAGAGTCGGAGCGTGGAGGATGGAGCCTCGCCAGTATCCACCAGCAGCAGCAGTTCATCAGACGGTGAGCAGCTGACCGAGTTTCTTACTGGTTACGCCGAAACATGGGCTGATGGTGAGTTTTACTATTTTCCTATTATTAATTTTAAATGTTATGGTAAAAAGGGAAAGGAGCGAAAAAATTTTGTTGCACTCGTTACGTTGGAAGAAGAAAGGAAAAAAATGGGGAGAGAAATGGGTAATTTAGCATAATGTAAGACAGTTAAGTTTAAGGAGGAAAAGGAAGAGAAGGGAGAAGAGAGAGAAAGATCGTGATTGAAAAAACCGTGTAACTACGGGTAATATACTTTACACACAGTTATTTTGGTTTTTTCCGAGGGCGACCCCTTGGTTTGGATACAATTTGGGTTGGGATGGGGTTTTCAATGTTTTCGTCGTTCTTTTCTAGTTTTATTTCGGTATTTGTTTTATTATTGCTACGAGATTTATACGGAATTAATCGTCGTACGTGAACTGTTTCGTCGTATGCAGTTTTATCGTCTGTTTTAATACGAATTATGTAATTTAGGTCCGTGAACTTTCTAACAATTTTATATGGTCCGGTATATTTCATTTTATTTTTCGCGACGTTTATTGATTGACGCGGCAAAACAAGGTCATTAGGTTTGAAGTCAATGATCTTGTGGTGTGCGTTATAATATTTCGCGTTCTTTTCCGATGCTTTCTTTGCTAAGCTCGGTGGTTTTTCTCTCGTCTGAAGGAGATTTTCAATTTCTTCTTCACGAGTTGTTTTGTTACCACTGTTTTCTGGTATTTCTGGTATATGTACTTCTGGATTAAATCCATGAAGTAAGAAGAATGGTGATTTATTATTTAAGTGTTCAATTGGGCTTATGTTATATGCGAAAATAATTTTGTTAATTGTTTCGATCCATTCTTTTTCATTTGAATGATCGTATTTTGACAATGATTTTTTTATTACACCGTTGATTTTTTCAACGAGACCTTGCGATTGGGGGGAATAAAACGAAGAATAAATAATTTTGATATTATTTTCTTCGCAAAATTTACGGACGGTTTCATTTGCAAAGTGATCTCCGTTATCGCAAGAAATTTTTCCTGGGGTGCCATACGTGTAAAAAATAAATTTCAAATACTCAATTACGCATTGAGCATTTGGGTTTTTTGTTGGACATATGGTACAGAAATTTGTGCTTTTGTCTACACCGACAAGCACGTACGAGTGTTCATACTCGGTATTGAATTTTCCAATGAAGTCGATCTCTAAATGCGAGAATGGTTTAGGGTTTTTGATTTCAATATGTTTGAGGTAGCCAGCCTCTTTTGGGGAATTTTGTGCCATTTGACACTCATGACATGACAATACATACTCTGTAATTTTTTGTACCATGTTTTTAAAGAAAAACTAGTTTTTTATTTTATTTTTTGTTTTTTTAATTCCGAAATGAATTCCAAACAAAGGATCGTCATGTAGTTTTTTTAGAACTACCGGGATTAATTTTTCAGGAATTACTGTAACTGCTTCATCGTACGATGAGGTTGGGTTAGGTAATTTCTTTAAAACATTATTTTTGTCAAGAAAATATAATTGTATAGTACGATTTAATTTTTGTATTTTATTTTTATCTTTTTTAATTTCGTTATAATTCAATAATGAAATGACATTTTTCCAATGCGGGTCATTTTCCTGCATTGTTTTTAAATTTTCGGGTAGATCAATTTTTTGGAGGGGTTCAGAAGTTTGACCTTCTGATTGGGGAGGTAATGTAATGTCAGGATCTGACATTTGCGTGACATCTGGAGTCATAGGAGGGGTTGGGGTGATCTGGTTATCGAGTTTTGACTCTTTAAGAGTAGATCTTGTGACTACATTAGTAGTTTGATTGGGACAGTTTTCGGAATGATTAGATTCATTCAGTGGGGTTGTGGTTTGTACCACAGGGTAATATGGGAAAGTTGATGCAAGGGAAGGGGGGAAATGGTGTATTTGGGACGTTGTACTTGGGTAGTACCACGTATTTTGATTTTGATAACATAATTGGTTTAATGGGACAGAATTGTCATTGTGAATTCTACACAAAATATTCACATTTTTCTCTTCATCCTGAAGAGCATATTTTTTATCTACGAGAAATTCACCTTTTTCAAATGTAATTTCGTCCGGTTCATCGTGCGGACGAGATAACATATCAGCCATGCAATTATTTTTTCCGGCGATATGTTAAATTTGGAAACTATATTCGTTTAATTTAGATATTAATCGAATTAATCTTGGACTTGGAGTATTAAATTTCTGATGGTAAATCAGAGGTTTATGATCCGTGTATACCACGAAGCATAATGCAAGTAAGTATCCACGAAAATGGGCTAATGCATTAGTAATAGCTAGCATTTCCAAGTCAAAAGAACATAATTTTGACTGGTCTGGTTGGACTCTTTCAGAGAAATATCCAACAGGGTGTTTATGATTCGTAACGGGATTAGTTTGCAGCAACACTGCACCTAATGCGATTTTCGAAGCATCAACTTCTACACAGGTTTCTAATTTTGGGTTGTAAATTGCTAATACAGGTTTAGAAATCATAATTTCTTTTAATATTTCAAATATTTCAAGATGTTCATGGTTTAATTTTATTTTTGCATTAGATTTGCTATCTGTTCCTCTTAGCAAGTCAGTAAGAGGAGCAGTAATTTTAGTTAAATTAGGAATTAATTTCCTATGGTAATTTATTGATCCTAAAAATGATCGTAATTGTTTTAATGTATTAGGGGGATTTAAATTTTTTATTGCCTCTATATTTTTGTTCAATGGACGTAATTCGTTGTATCGGACCGTATGTCCTAATATTTCAATTTCGTTCATTGCAAATTGGCATTTTTTTGTTTTTATTTTTAAATTTACTTCGTTTAGTCTTTTTAATACTTCCCTTGTATTTTCGAGACATTCTTCGAAAGTTTCTCCGAAAATACAAATATCGTCCAGGTAACATACCATTTTTTTCCAAAATATATTGTGGAATATGTCATCCATGATTGTTTGGAAAATGGACGGGGAGATACTTAAACCTATAGGGGTGGAGTTGAATACGTATCCAATTCCATCCATATTTATTCCAGTGTATTGTTTAGATTCTTCCGTGAGAGGAATCTGTAAATATCCACTGTTTAAATCAATTGTCGTAAACCATTTTTTATTTCTTAAGTATGGCCAAATAATATCAATTGTTGGTACACGGTTATTATCCATAATAATTCTTTGGTTCATTCTTCGGTAGTCTACTAATACTCGATAGACTCCGTCTGGTTCCTTTTTTACAAATATTGGGGATTCAAATTTCGATTTTTGCTTTTTTAGGACACCTACTTTTACTAAATCATCAACTAGTTTGTGTAGGGCCTCGTGTTCTGCGTGCGAAAATTTAAAATTTCTGCATCGCAGTGGGGTTTTGTCGTCTACTCGGACGACTTGTTCGGGTACTTTGCAGATGGAAACTTCATCTGTTTTTCCCGTAAAAATATTATTAAATTCATTAATTATTTCGTACATTTTTATTTTTTGTTCAAGCGACAATTTTGGATTTATCGGGATAGGGTTTCCTCGATTATCCTTAAAAATAGTATTTTCTTTTATTTTTTCTATTTGGCAGGAATTAATTTCTACTGCACTACTTAATTCAAATTTTCCTAAGTATTCGCCTTTATAGATCACGTGAGGTCTGATATTATGATTAACAGCTGCTATTGTGTCTTCTGATACGATTACACAGAAATTATGTTTTTCTTCCATGGATGTTTCACACAGAAACTCCAGGTGTTCGGCCAAAGTTGCTAAAATTACCACTGAGTTTGCCTCGATTTTAAAAGTTTGGGGAGCATAATATTTAAAGAGCTTAATATAACCTAACTTATTTTCCTTTTCAATAGGGAAATTGTGACATTCAGGCATGTCAAAACATCGCTCTTCATCACCACACGGTAGAGTGAATTTGTTTTTCGAAAAGTCCATTTTGGCTTTATGGGTTGATATTAAGTCGTAACCCAATATGACCGGTTCTACTAAGTTTTGGACAACGAAAGTGGGATGTGGGTAAATACAATGATCAATGGAAAAAATCACATTGGTTACTTTTATGACCTCAAGAGGTTGGCTATCCGCACCACGAAATCTTACTTTAGTTGGTAGAATTTGTTCCGTAAAATTGACTTTCTTTAAAACTTTTTCATCGATCAGTGTCTGTTCCGAACCTGGATCGACTAGGCCAAGTATTTGTTTACCACAAATGGAAAATGGGAGGTGAAATTTACATTGGGTTCTGCAGTACCCTTTATTTTTAAATTTTTCCTCACTAACATTGTTAACCTGTTTCGATTCTTTGTTCAAGACATCCCTTACAGCTGACAGATCACCTGTAAGGGAGACACTTATTTTTTTGAGCAATTATTTTGGCAAGCCTGGGGGTTTGATGTTGGGAGGTAATTTTGTTGTGGAGCTGCCATTAATGGTGCTGGAGGGGCAATCATTTGAGTATTTGCAGCCACATAGGGGAGATTTTGCGGAGTATTAAATGAAATTCCAGGCCAAGCTGAAGTATTATTCCAATTCGGGAGGGCAAGTTGATTCCAATTTGGCATTCTATTGGAATAGTATCCATTATTATTTCTAGGAAAATTATTTCTACGAAAGTTTGGATTAAAATTTCTACCTTTGTAGTTGGGATTGAAATTTTGGTTATTATTCCAATTTCTATTTTGGTTATTTTGGTTCCAGTTTTGGTTCTGGTTCCAATTACCATTATTATTGTTATTATTATTATAATTATTATTATTATTATAATTATTATTATTATTTCTATTTTGGTTTTGGTTTTGGTTTTGATTTTGGTTTTGATACTGGGTTTGATTTTGATTTAGATTTTGATTATTTTGTTCATTGTTATTATTATTTTTATTTTGGGGATTTTTATTTTTTCTGGGTTCCTGAGGTTTTGAAATGTTCGCTATTGCAGCGCTCATTTTCTCCATCTCAGCTTTCCAGACTGGGTCGGATGATATTAAATTTACATTTTTTTCGGTTTTCTTTTCTGTTTTTCCAGATTTTAATTCTTCTATAGTTTTTTCTAATTGATCAATTTTTTTACGTAACAGGGGATCTATATGTCGGAATGCTTTATCTTTAAATTCGAGATATTTAGAGAAAGCTTTATCGAGTTCCTGAATTGTTTTAGGTTCTTTTTTTATAAGGAATACCCTCTCTTTTTCTGGAAGATTAGGCATAATTTTTTCGATAATTTTTTCTTCAGAAATATCGGACTCAATTTGTTTTGATATTCTTTTTACGAACATAATATACGCAGAAAAATCAGCTTCACCATTGTAATTTCTTTCGTACAATATTTCGCGTAGTTGAGGTTTAGTCCTAGTAAAGACTACCAAAATTTTTTGTTTTGTATTTTGCCAATTGTTACATTCGGGGTTTGTTTGAATTCTATCTTCAAATATTTGTTTAGCAAGGCCTGAAAATGCGATTTTAATTTTTTTAAATTTCATGTTTGCATCCCAATTAAAGGATTCCGCCTCGTTTTCAAATCCGTTTAAAAATGATACGATATCTTCAGTTGGGGTGTGTCCATATAGGGAAGGTCTGATATTTACTGCAGCCTTTCCTGACATTTTATTTTCTATAGGGAGAATGATATGTTCTTAAATTCTTGTTTCGATTTCTGGGCTGAGAAAATCTTCATCAGATGTTTCCAAGCACTCAGTAATGTCAGCAAGGTTAATTGCTGTTTTGACTCTTGGAAATGTGTGGGGTTGTCCAAATTTTCCAAAAGTGGGGTTGAAGTAGTAGGGGGATTAAAATATTTTCTTATAATAGGGTTTTCTAATTCGGGAATTTGTTCACGAGTTTTTCGTGTTGTAAGTAAAATTATTTTTATATTTTCAGGGGTTAATAATTTTTGTATTTCTTTACAAGATTTGATTTTTAATAGGATATCCTCTTGGGTTTTTATACGAGAAAAATATTTTTTATCAACTTCGATATTTAAATTTTGACAAACGTTAATTAATTCGAAATTTTTAGCTTCGATAAGCCAATTTAAATTTGTTTTAGTAGTGTTGGGTTCGGATAAATTTTCCCAATTTTCACTCATAAAAATAAATTTTTTCGCGACTTATAATTATTTAACATTTCTTATATTTAAAGGAGGGACGCGAATTATAATTAATATTAATTGTTACTTTGTTTTTCTTTTGTTTGAACAGGAGCTTGATGGATCCGCTGCCGTTGTTGCCGAAATCTCCGTTTTCTGTAGATATATCCTTTATTTTTGTACAATAAATATCCTTGGTTGGTTTTGAAGTTCGGTTTTTTTCTCTTCACAACTGGTTTTTTTCCACTCGCAATTAACCTCTACTTCCTTTCCTCAAGAGCGTGCCTTACGCATTTCTCATTGAGTACTTAACTAGAGTTTTCAATGTTAAAGCAAAGTACTTCGAACCAAAGGAATCGAAACAACAGCTTGGATTCAGCAATTCCGTTGAATAGGTACTAGAGTGAGAGTTTGTTTCGCAATAGCAGACCAGTACGTTGGGCGCCTATAATGTAACGGCCAAAAGAGGTGGTAAAGTACCTATTTAAGACCACTTTCGGGAGTACACCATACACGAAATATCACGTACTTAAAAGTAGTAATATTTCTAAAATAAATTCAAGTTTATCATCCACAAACTATAGTGGAGCTTAACATTCGTTTGAGACTCAATAATATTTTAAAACACAAGAGTGAGTTTACACATTTAATAATATAATAATTTTTACATACAGGTACAATAATATACGTTAATATTTATACATATACAATCACAATTCAACAAGCAAAACTAACTGTTTGCTAGAGACTTCTACTAGAGAGGTTCCAGGTACTTAGAAGTAGCTGTCGAGGAACTGTCTCTTATTCCACTGAATCGAGGGATTATATACTTGTTCAGGGTATGAAAACGTACGTGTCGGATAGGTAAGGTGAAGTAGGGTGTTGTTATTATAGGGTTGTGCTGACTCGTCGAGTACTCGAGGGACAGGTACAACTAGGTCATGAATATACAGAAGGTATATCTATATACATAAAATTAAATACGAGTAATTTAGTGGTTGTTTATAAAGAGTTATAGGATGATAATTGTTGACAAATATCTACGTTTTTGGTATTCGAAAACAAGTGAACGAATGTGTTCGTCATTTCTAAAAATAGACGAAAATATACGTTACATCTTATTGTTTTTTTTTTCTTCGTTCACTGAGCTACCGGAAGAAGTAGTTTCACTCGATCGTTAATCATAGTCGTAAGAATTCAATCGTTAACCCTGTCTTGTTCGCATTATATATATATGTAATTGTTGTTCTACTTTATTAATACTTATTCAAATTTTTTTTTTGTTTGTTCGTTCGTTTTGTTCGGTTATGTCATTTTTTTTTCTCTTTCTTCTCTCTCTCTTTCCCTCGCTCTCGTTCCTGTGATCCACATCACTAATCTCGATGCACTTGTTCTTTGTTTAATTCTTGTTTAAATATATTAATTTTTCTTGAATAAGTTTAAAATATTTTAATCAATGGACCAACTTTCCCTAATATATTTTATTTCAGCTAAGTTACCAAATGTCCAAAGGCTGCGGGTAATCCCTCGCTTCGAAATTTGGGGGGGGAGTTGTGACATCTGGCTACCCGTAGCCTTTCCCCTCATGTCACCATCGAATGTATACTAATATTACAATAGGGAACGGCTCTCGAATTCTAAGATTATAACAGTGATAAGATAAACGGGCAGTACGTCGATTCCCCAAAGGATATAAATTCCCCAAATCTAAGAACTATTATTTAACGATATGGTGACGTGTAGAAATAAGATATCGATCATCGGTGAACCTAATTTAATCTCTTTAGACTGTTCACATTTTGGCCTAAGAGTGAACAGTCAATCTTGTTTTAGACGTGATAGTTTTTCGTTCGTCATGAATATGGAACATTATTCACGACAAAATACAGCTCTTTTATACAACAGCAAGTCACCATTTAAATTGTTTTCACCGATATTTTTGAATGTGAACGTCAGTAGTAGACTTAAATAACTCGAGATATTATTCCTTCGAATTCAAAACGAATACCCGATTGAGATTTGATGGTTCACCGAACTTCGAGAACCATGAGGCGATGTGAAGTATAACCTGCACGACCTGATATTAGTTACCATACTTGTAAGTAACCTTTTCGATTGTAATAAAGTGTATACTGTGATAATGGGTCGGCCAACTTATTTACTCCCACTTATGTAAATTCGCCCGACATACTTCGTAGGCCTTGGGAGCTATCGCTGGTAGGCTGGTGGCCTAACTGTTTGAGCTGGTTTGTGGTTTCGACTCTACGATTGATCGAGAATTATTGATATACTTCGAATCGTGATATCATTCCCTATACTCGGGATGTACATTCGTTTTTGGACGTCACACTGTATAGAAACTGAAAATGTGAAATGTGTGAAAATTAATTGTGACATTTAAACATGAAAATTTTAATTAAAATATCATTAAGCTAAAATAAAATTAAATAAGACACGATATATTTTGATACCACTATTCATTGATTAATTTGTGTATTTAAAGCGAAGTTTTATTTGTTTCAAAATGGCAATTAGCTATTGGCATTTTTCTGTTTGTACTGTTGGAGATTTTTTTTATTGGAATTACATTTAAGAATTATTGAATTATTATTAGATGTATACTTATATTTTTAAACTTATTTTAAATGGAAACAACAGATTGATTTTAATTTTTAATAGAATGGAGCTAAAAGCTGTTGTAGTTGATATTATATCTCAAACTGGGTTATATAACTTTATCAAGGTGAGAAAAATTCATTCCAATAATTTGGGTATGGTTTTAACACCCCCATCTTCTAGTCCGCCATCTCTGATTCAATCATCAATGTAAAATTTGAGGTAGATTAATTTTATTAAAATTCTGTGGTACGCAATTGTGGAATACCTTGTCATGAGAGGTATTCACACGAAGAAGGTCTTCTACAGGTATTGTGTGTTCTGCCACTTCATACTCTGAAGTATGGGAGAGCCAAATCCTCAGCAAACACTGGCAATTTTGTAGCAAGTTTTGAGAGTTTATATATAGAATTTGGTACACGCCCACAGACACACATACGTACATATACATATAGTATTATGTCATCCCTTATGTCGTTTCCTGCCTCCATTGAGGTGATAAGAAACGACGCAACATATTTGGTATCGAGACATGGCATCACCAAGATTGTTATCAGATAATTGTTCACAACCAGTGCAATGCAACTTATATGTATGTACGTACAGGTACAAACATACAAACGCACAAGTGTGTATTTTGATTAACGTCATTGAGTCAAATAATTCACAGCGTTTGTGTGGCAACTATCATCAAGGATTGTGAGACCCTAAAATTTCATACGAGTATTGTCCCCACAGCTATTCCCTCAAGTTTTTGAGCCACAAAAATGGTAAATTGTGTGCCTGGTAGGATTAATCGAGTTTACTGTTGCTGTTGGTCCCACTCCCACTTAGTAAGAACCGACCTTAACGCAGACCCTATGCATTCATAAGAATGTTTTCTTGCGTTGAAGCGGGCCTGGTAGGTCTCCCATCTCTGCTGTCCCCTATGTCTCAGTGGTCTATTTGTATGAGTCGGATGGGTGTATGGATGAGGACAGGGTGGTGGAGTAGAGAGAGGTTTTGGTTGGGCCATTTGAACATTAGACAGTTAGAATTCCCTGATGGTCTATAGGCTAAACCATAAATAGGAGGAGGTTGTGTTTTTGGAACCTCTTCCACCGAAGGTTGCCTCATTCTTTCCTGGGTTGCCAGGGTGAACATTCCAAGCGTGATTGTTCCAACCTTGGGGTCTTTTCGGGCAACTTAGGAGGTGTGATGAGGGCAGGAAGTGGCGCATACATAGTTTTGATTATGTTTACAATCGAAGTCGTTTCCATTAATAATTCGTTTTTGATCCGTTCAAGTTTTTTTCGTGGTCCTATTTGTCATTGGTCTTTACAAACTCAGTGTTAGGCGGTACCACAAATTAAAACGTTGGGATCAGGAATGATTTATTGATTGGGGATGACAATGGAGAGAAAATAAAAGAAGAAAAAGGAGAGAAAGAAAATATTACAGAAAATGTGGAAAGAAATTTGAAGTTTAGCTAATCAGTCAGACAGTAAAAGGCGAGTGAAGAACGTTGTGAGAATTTGTTCATTCGCAGCTTCATTCTGTCGCATTATTTGGTTTCAGATTTGCATGGAGGGGATAGCGCATAAAATATTCTACTGCTGAAAAGTTTTCCAGTCGAATTCTGTTGGGATTTAGCAGAACAAAATCGGATTGATGCTTATACTTAATGAACAATGGAGATGAAATGGAATACTTCCTTACATACGTAGACAACATATTAATTGCGTCAAAAACACAAATATCTATTACAAAAATAAATGAGGAACTGCAGAAAACTTTCATAATAACAATAATAAATAACTCCAGATTTTTTGTATGACTTGAAATTAAAAGATTGTTTGAAAATAAAAAAATTACTTTAACACAATATAAACATATTGAAAAAATGATTAAAAAATATGGAATGTTGGAGACAAAAATATCAAACACCCCAATGGAAACAGGGTTTAAAATAGATAAAATTGAAAATGGAAATGATGATATCGAATGTAGGTCCATGATAGGAGGATTGTTATATTTAACAAGACTAACTACACCAGATATTCTATTTTCTGTCAACTTCTTTTCCCATTTTCAAAATTTGTCAAATGATACACTAAAAAATTATGCAAGAAGAATATTTAGATATATTAATTCAACGAAAAATTATTCTCTAGTGTATAAATCTGAAGGTGATGGAATACAGGCCAATGTAGATGCCTCCTATGCCCCACAGGTTGATGATGCACCAATTAACATCAATAATTTGCCAAAAGGAAAGTCAATTTCTGGATTTATGGTATTTGCAAAAGGAGACTTGGTGGACTGGAATTGTTCTAAACAAACAATCCATGCCTTATCAAGTACTGCAGCAGAAATCATTGCAGTTTTTGACACCATAGATATAATTAAAGTCTTACAAAATTTGCATTTTGAAATATTTAACGAAAAAATAATAATAGACAATGGAGGACAATATTTCAACACAGAAAATATGTTTACGGGGAAGTCAAAAAAGATAGAGAGTCCTAATAATTAAGTGCTACTCAATTTGGAAGTCATAGAAGGGAAAATCATAAATTTTAGATCTGTAAGTTCTGAGAATCAGCTGGCAGATATTCTCAAAAATCACTTGACAGAACAAAACTCAAAAACATAGCCATAAAAATTCTTGAAAATACCAATATCTATACATAATAATTAAAATCATTTATTTCCAAAATCACCATACAATATAATAAATTGTACCAAAGTCAAAAGTGAAGTCATGACAAGTCCAAAACAATACCAAAAAATACCCTCTATATTATTAAGAATAAAAACTGTCACCTCTATTGATTCTCGAAAATACTTGCAAAAATAAATTCTCAGACTTTCGAGAAACCCAACCAAGAAAACCACATCAAAATTGGACAAGTTTGCACTCTTAAAATCTCATAACAGAAAATACTCTCAATTCCAAACTGTTCGTGAGAAAAATATACACAAATTCTCACACGCAACAAAAATAAAAAATTCCCGTGTGTTCCATCGTATTCAGGCAGACGAATATATTTGCTGACCTAAATACTCTGCAACAATTAATGGCAAATATTTCTTCTAAATATTCACCATTACCTCCGACTTATAACCCAATTAACAGAGCCAACAGTTATGCAGAAGTACAACTAATCAGCATAACTGTCAGCAATATTTGGGAATGTACAATAGGTACTTTTGTGAGCGTAAACATTTCTAGGCCCTAAAAGAAGTCACTTGGTAAATCGATTTACACCAATACTTCACATGCCTTTCAAAAGAGCTTCTGAGTAGTCTTACTATCTCCAAACTCTTTGTCTGTTGGTGTGCCTATACACCTCAAGTTAGTCATCCACCCTACGATGTGGTGTGACACTATTAGGTTTAAGATAACCACATAATAATAACGTGTATCTGCGAAGTAGCAAAGTGATTAAGTATAAGTATTTTATAATGACGAAGTAATTGCTGAAGAATATATTGTGACGTGTTCATATCAAATTAAATACTGTTTATTAAAATACTTATTTATTTTGTGTGTCTATTATAAATCTGGGATAACAGACACAAGACAGTGCAATAAAATATACAAGATAAAATTCACGCCTTGCAATACCGCATTACAAAACCACAAAATTGATTGTCAATTAGAAAACTCTCGCCGCCTTATCTCTTATCGAATTCACACAATAACGCTCCACACACAATACTCCAATAAAAAAAAGTCTTTTATCTATACAATATATGCTATACTGCCAATTATTTCTTGTACATGCAATCTTATAGATAACCATTAACGTAAAATTTTATCTCATGCATTCCTATTCTTTATTTTTCTTCTTTTTCTTTCTCTCTTCTAATAAATTCTTATTTATTTTTTGTCTATCTAGTCTGGCACCACCCTCGGTTTTTGTTTGTCCGTCAGTGATTATCATCATTATTATCTTGTTCTCGTTTTTTATGTTCTACTTAAATGAGTTTAATGCAATTAATATTTTAAAAGTTAGTAAATGTTGGAATTGTTATTTTTCAATTCTTCTGTTCGATGTGAAGTGAAAAGCTGTCAAACAATACCATTGAAATTACAATTACTAATCTAAATGAAAAATTAGTTGATTTTTGCAGAGATCAAGTTTCAAAAAATGTTTTTTTAAATGCAGGTAATATTAAACTCGAAAAAGACAAATAATATTTTTGAAAATAATTGTATAAATAAGAAACAACCACCAAATTTTCCCAAACAATCCCAAACTACCATAAACATAGCATCGAAAGATATAAAATTATTGAAACAAACTGAATTAAAAGTTTTAGTTTAAAATGACCTTAGCTCTCTTTAATAGGATTACACTAACTTACACTAAAACTTGACACAAAGTCATATAACATTCCTACATTTGAGGAATCGGCCTCCTGGTGTAGGTTGGTGTAAGTTGGTGTAGTCCTATCAAACAGAGTTTTGGTTGACAAAATATGCAGCTAGTTTAGACATTCTTAAAATAGTGAAATTGGGATTTGTGGGGACATCACTCATATGAGGTAGTAGGGGCTCGTACCCCTCGATGACAGTCGCTGCCCAAAAGCTGGCAATAATCGTCTTTATGACATTAAACGAATACACACTGGTGTGTTTGTATGTTCGTACCTGTACGTACATACAGGTAAGATAAATTGCACGGGCAGAGATCAATTACCTGATAACAATCTCAGTGATGTCACGGCCTGGTACCAAATGCGCTGCGTCATTTCTTATCACCTCAACGGAGGCAAGAAATGACGTAACGTATGACATAATTACGTACATGTATGTATGCATGTGTGTCTGTGTGCGTTTACCAAATCCGGTATATAAACTCTCAGAACCGGCTCTAAAATCGCCAGTATTCGCCGAGGATTTGGCTCTCCCATATTTAACCATATGAAGTGGCAGAACACGCAAAATACTGTTGAAGACCTTCTAGTGCAAATATCTCTCAGACAAGGTATTCCACAGGATTGTTTCCATTTAAATTCACAATCAATATACATACGCAGCTGGCAATTTAAATAAAATTGATGAAATTAGAATCGGCTGGATCAAAGAAATGTTTATACTTTTCTTAGTAACTTATGTTATAACATTCACGCGCTGGTAGCTTTATTTCCGGATCATTATACATTCGATTATAACGGATTAAGCGATCTTTTCACGGATGTTTCATTATGTTTAAACGGTCAACTAACTTATTGAAAATGTACAAAACATTCAAACCGCTTCAAACATAAAAGTAGGTAGTATTCCATTAAAAACCCTTCAAAATTCAAATTGGTACGATCAACATGGATTTTGCACTCCAACTGCTGTTAATAACCCGTATAATAATTCATTTGCCAATAGATTATTGAATTTTTCTATATGAATTGCACATATGCGACCTTCGGACTTTCACAGCTTCAATAGGTGTATCATTTTCCCAAAAAGAATTAATACCTAACACAGGTATTTTTTCAAATACACTCATTCTACTATTACTACGATTAACTATATTTAATTATTTACACCTATACCTTTTCTACTTTATATTAATCAACTCTCCTTCACAGTCTAATGATTATTGAGGACGTCCATTTCTTTCATTGACCACGAAGGTAAGGGATTCAATCTCAATACTTCCAACAGGTGTTATGGAGAAATTTATGTGAAAATTAATAATAAAAATTCGGAAAAAATAACAACCAACTTTCTCAATGATGTCTATCTATTGTATTACTAAACATTTCGATATTTTTATATTTCGAAGCCTATTATCATTTTCCAAAAAAAACAATTAATACCTCTAACATGCAGTTCTTTCAAATGCATCTTCCGCATTATACAACTTAATCATACGCCTCATACTGCTACTATACTTTGATTAATCGAACTTAGCTATATACACCTACACCTTTTCTACTTTGTATTAATCAGCTCTCCTTTGTAGCCTAATTGGTAAATACAAACGCTCATTATATTCATTAACCACAAAGACGAGAGATTAAATCCCGAAACTTCTAACATAGGTTACATAAAAATTTATTTAGAAATTAATAATTAAGATTCGAAAAAAATAACAACAATAAAAATTCTTACTGCGGTCATCACATCTGGGACTTTGACATCGATTTCGTTGTTCCAGTAGTACCTAGTCACCCTATCCTAGATATAAAATATTATGGTATTCAATCAATTTGTAAAAATTAAGTATCACCTTAATATTCTAACAAAAATCTTTCAAAATCGAAAAAAAAGTGTTCATTATCGTCATTAAGGTGTAATTTCCTAGGAAATTCCAAGAAATTAGTCGTTAGATGAGACCTTACGACGATAATTATTTCAAGTTCATTGAAAAATCGCAAAAAATATTTCAAAAAGTCAGGGTACCTTATGAACATTTTCTACTTATTTTCATCAAATATAAGTCTCGACTTCATAAAAGATAGGTTGAAAACGCAAGTACCAAAAAAGTTTAGGTTCATTATAACAATCCTGGTATAAAGGGTGTAATTATTAAAAAAAAAGGTTGTTCATTATCCCCTTAAGGGTTTTCCAGGATATATAACCAATTCACGTGAGTAGTATAAACATTTATTTTCACCCGATGGTATACAAGGCTGCGAACGGGGAATTTCCAATTCGCAGTGTGCTATACACAGATGGCCAAAATTAACATTCATATCCTACTTTTTACACTTATTATTTTGTTATGAGATCTTCTCAGTAGGGGTAGAGTGTTCTTCACCGACCCCATACCACGTTAATGTATTGCTTACTGTTTTTTATATTTCCCGTCCTTACCTATTTAGAAATCTTTGTTCTGTCTAAACATTGAAAAACAGTTAATATTTGAAAATTTTTATTTTAATAAAATAAATAAATAATTTCTCGCCTATATTTCAGTAATTTTGCTTTACTCATTACTTAGAGTTTGATCGGATAGCAGTATTGAAATAAAATAAATTTTTATTTTATACGTAGATATCTAAACGGTAATGTGTCCTACTATTAGCGAAAAGTAGAGGACCATTTCTCCAGCCCCCCATTTCAAATTTTGACCTGAAAATTTTTGGCCTAATTGTGCTCAATTTGTGCTAATATGTGCCATCAACTTCAGAATTTGCGCTCACCCCCTTCCTTAGATATAAACAAAAGAGTGTGGATGGTGCTGGAGAAATGCTAGCCCCCCATTTCAAATTTTGACTCTAAACTTTGTATGTTTAACGCCCAAAAGAGGTTGTAACATATCCAATTAAAACCACTTTTAGTGTTACACCATGGAGGAATAATATTAAAATATTCCTTGATAATTTAAAATATTGAATTTAGTTACAAACTGTTGTAGACCTTAACTTTTTTTGAGACTCAAATATAAAAACATGATTATTATTTCAAACACTTTACTTTGAATTTACACAATTTAGCACATAAAATGCAATATTGGGATAAGTATGTACACGTAATATTTTAAAACAAAAGAATTAACTGAATTAACTGAGCATCGATTGTATCATTGCCAGGGTTCATATACCCTTTTAGGGTACACGGTGTATGTGACTGGATATGGTGAATAGACCAGGTGAGGTAGAGATTGTTACCATAAGGTTTTGTTGATTCACAATAATATTGAGGGACAGGTATTTCTAGGTTGCTGGCGTTGGGATTTCACTGTTTGTGATGTTTCAGATGGGTAAATTGTATATTGTTTATGAAAAACAGAACGGGATGTTGAATACCTGTAGTTTTGGTATTTGAAACAGTGTTAACGAATATTGTTCGTCATAATTAAAAATAGAAGAAAATATACGTTACACAATTCTCCGGGGGAACAAAAAAAGGAAAGAAAAAAAAATTTTCCAAAGTCTATCCACCAAGTAAAATTTTCTTAATTTCTAAGCATGGATAAAATTTATGACATAAAATGCGGTTACAAATATTTTATAATAAGGTTTTTCTTAATTATACTTAAATTTAGTACATCGTATTTTTTTGCATAAATTTTTTTACAGTGCTGAACTTTTTGTTAGATTAATAGTTTCTCAAATTGGGCTTATTTTTAAATATATAATAATCATGATTATAATTATAGATAGTATAGATAGCCATAGTAAGAGTATTTCATTCATAAAAGTAAAATATTTGTCAAAATTTTGATCAGGAATTTGAAGTTTAATGGTTTTGATTTTGTTCTCTAGATTGTTCACAGAAACGGTATGAGGAACAAAATCTCTCCATATCGGATTACAGACTTTATTTTTTGCCAGATCTATTGCAAAATCAAATGGTTCTGTGGATTCAGAGAAGTACGTCCACAGAAGGGGCAGATGATTTTCAAATTTGATTGTCTCTTCGAAAGACTTGGGGAGGCAAGGGATTTCTATAGGAATAATTATAGTATTTTTATTGTTTTCATTAAAATCTTCAATTTGGATGTGGCAGGGTACATCAAGGATTAATGTGCCTGGGGAGTTATTATTAATTTTTAAATTCTGGAATTTTTTTTAATTGAATTAGTTGCTACGGGGAAGTTAAAATTTACAACACCAAATTTAGTATGTCCAATTGGGTGGACTAACGTTTGATTTTTTTTATTAATACATTTAAACGAACAGGACTGTAATAAGTTTCTATTTAAATCTTGAAAGAAGAGGTTTTTAGCACATGAGGATAGTTTATCACTTCCTTGATTAGATGGGAAAAAGCATAGTGGTTTATCTAAGTGACAGAATGGAAGGTGGTTCCACTAATGCATAGTATGGAATTTGATCCAGTTTCGTGTCTTATTAATGCAGGTTCTTGATCCCAACTACACAATTCATTAGAGTGACTTTTGAATGTGAGTGAAATAAAGTCGAAAATTTTGTATTTTGCATCTAATTGTTTAAGGGGAATTTTTATTTCTAATTCAAGCATATTTTTGAAAAAATTGCAGTTAACCATTTCTGCGTTGTAATAATTTTGGATGTCTTTTAAATGGATAGCTAAATCAAGATCCAATTTTTTTTTTTTTCAAGTAGTTTAGTGATGTCATTTTCAAGAATATCTTTTGGGATTATTGAGGAGGGAATCGTATGGGATTTACAAGATGTTAGGTTATTTGATAGTCTTAATGTATTAGCCAAATCACAATCGTAAAATCCTTGGATAAAATTTAGAGAGATTAGTAATTCTTGCTCTTCGAGAGAGTGTTCAACAAACAAATTTGTATGTGAGATAAATTTAGTCATGAATTTATTAGTATGATCAGTAAAATTTTGTAAATTATTAGAAGTGTTCACAAACGATACGTGTTCGGTGAGGAGTTTATTTTTTATTATATCATACTCTTCTTTTAAGAAGACTTTGTTAGCTGTAAAATTACGTCCGTATCTAAAATTTATAACTCGACCACAAAATCGTAGCCCATCCCCAAAGAAAAATCTTATGGGAGTAAATATGCTTCTCTTGCTTCGAATGAACGATGGGGTTGAGTAAAAATTTTGAATCATAGCAATGTTTTGTTCCTTCAAATTCATAATTGCATTTTTTAATCCTTTTGCCATTTCTGCATGTTTACAATTTTTCCAATTTTTTTGTTACATAACCTATGTTTAAAGTTTGTAACGAGTAAATTATCTGCTGATTCATGCAGGTCTAATTAATAGAGTTAATGATCAAGTCTGATTTAGAATATACAAAAATGTTGTTTATTTCTTCAAAATAATTGCCAGTTGACGCCGTTGTAATCTTATATGGGTCATACGATGTTCTTTGCGCATTAATTTCCGTAATTATTATCGTAATGATATAGATTTTCAAGCGCATATACATTTTCTCCAACAGAGAAAAGAAAAGAAAAATGCAATGTCTCAGTAATTTACTACTGGATTGTTTATAGTCCTTAATTATATGACATTTACGATATGTTAATTTGCAGGAGAGTAAAGAGAGAAGAGAAATTTTTGCAAATGTAGGATTACTTAATTTTGGTGAGATTTAGGTTAATGAAATTGGATATTATTTTTGTCAGTTAGTTATGTTTTCCAATTTCTAATGACAAAGTCATTTCTTTATTAGGGAGTTTCAGTTTTTTACAAGTCTTTTTTAACTAATTTAGGGTTTTTTATTTGGTAAAAGTTTCGGTAGTGAAGGTGTAGTTTTTTCTTTTGTTTTGCAACTTTTTTTTTATTATTTTTCTTTTTTTACTTATTATTACATATTTTTTCTATTTTTTCCGTAATGTCGGTGCCATACATTAATGACCATGTTTTCGTGTCAAGCAGCATTGTTGAAGCAAATGAGAACTGGTTCCTGGGGGAACAGGTCCTCTCAAAGCTTCAGTCATTTCAGGCCTGTCCGTGTGAGGCCATACGTTTTTATTTGCTCCATCAGCTTCAAGCGTCTAGTTCGTCAGATAGATCTGAGTTTTTGAATAATTTTGAAGGACATTGCATCTCTGGCTAAGTTATCATAGAGGAACTTAGCTATTGGAGCCACAGTGTACGGTACACATGTTGTCTAGAGTCCGAAGACTTCGTTTGAAGCTTGCTGTTTTTTTTTACGGGTATATTATCCCTGTACAATAGTGGTAGAGTTTTGGCAGAAGGGGATACAGATGGAATTCCACAGAAACATGAACACTCGTGGCCTCTTAAGTATTGGCGTCCTTTCCAGTTTGATGGTAGGGTTGCTGTGCATATTGCAACACAGCAACGAGATTGTGACCATGGAGTACGTCCGTGTGGATCGATACTATATGCAGAGCCTGTTAAAGAGCACCAAGAGGGGTTGAGTTAGTGCGTTTTCTGAATAAGCACTATAGGACCCAATTGAGTCTGTTGATGTTGTTAATGGGCTTCCATTTTGTTCGCTATTACGATGCCAAGGAGCGAGGCCACGCCATCTCAACTTGGAGAAGCTGGATAGTCACCGATTTAGCCGTGTATTTGTTCCTCTTGTACACGCTTTCCATGGAGGAGAGCCTGTCCACTTTGAATCAAGGATTTTCATAGGAGCAAGATCACAGTTGGTCTTCGATGTCAACCAAAGCTGCCAGCCAAGAAAGCAGGGACCAGCTTGCAGATTTCCTTTGGGATTATCCAGATACTTGGGCTGTAGGTAAGTTATTTTTGAATTTAATAGAATTTTAATTTAGTTTATAACAGTGTTTATTTTTTTGAAAAGTGATATTAAAATGGAGAGGGAACTTAAAATAAAATTTAAATTTAGGGAGTTGAGTACAAGTAATATACTTTACATGTACTCATACATGTTTTTCACGAGGGCGACCCCTCGGTTTAGGCAAGATTTTGGTTGGGTTTGGGGTAGAGGTTCCAAAATTTTTGTCGGTTTTGTTTTTGTTTTCATTTTTATTTTCACATAATTTATACGGAATTAATCGACATATGTGAACTGTTTCTTCATACACAGTATTATCGTCTGTTTTTATGTGAATAATGTAATTTAAATCCGCGACCTTCTTAATCTTATGTGGTCCAGTGTATTTAATTTGATTTTTCGAAACTTTTCCAACTGACGCAACAAAAGGAGGTTGTTAGGTTCAAAGTCAATGATCTTGTGATGTGCGATGTAGTGTTTCGCATTCTTTTCCGTTGATTTTTTAAAAAGACTTGGCATTTTTTGTCTCATTTAAAGAGAGGTTTCGATCTCTTCTTCTCAGGTCATCGTATAATTAGTTTTTTCAGGAATTTCTGGTTTAAAACCATGTAATAAGTAAAATGGTGATTTTTTATTTAAATGATCAATTGGGCTGGTATTGTAGGCAAAAATAAATTAGTTAATGGTGTCTAACCATTCTTTTTCTTTTGAATGTTTGTCTTTTGAAAGTATTTTTATAATTACTCCGTTTATTTTTTCAACTAACCCCTGCGATTGTGAGGAATAAAAGGAGGAAACTACCAGTGTAATATTATTTTTATTACAAAATTTGCGAACGTCTTCATTAGCAAAATGACCTCCATTATCACATGAAATTTTTTTAGGCAGACCATTTAAAACTAATAAATTTCAAATACTCAATTACGCATTGAGAATTTGGATTTTTTGTTGGACTTAAAACATTTGTACTTTTGTCAGCACCTACGAGCATGTACAAATGTTCGTATTTGGTGTTGAATTTTCCAATAAAATCAATTTCCATACGAGAAAAGAGTTTCTTGTTTTTAATTTCAATATGTTTAGGATGGCCAATTTTTAGGGAGAAATTTTGGGCAATTTGGCATTTGTGACAAGATAGTACGTATTCCATAATTTTTTGTGTCATATTTTTAAAGAAAAAATAATTCTTTATTTTATTTTTTGTCTTTTTTTATCTTGAAATGACCTCCGTGTAATGGATCGTCACATAATTTTTTTAATACAGGATGAACTAATTTTTCAAGAATTACAGTAAACTCTTCATCATACGATGAGGTTGGGTTGGGTAATTTTTTTAATACGTTATTTTGGTATAAAAAATATAATTGGATTGATTTATTTAATTTACGCCATTTATTTTTATCTTTTTTTATTTAATTATAATTTAATAGGGAAATTACATTTTTCCAATGCAAGTCACTTTTCTGCATTGTTTTCAAATCTTTAGGGATTTAAATTTTGGGAAGGGTTTCAGAAGTCTCGACTTCTGTTGGTTCAAGGGAAGTGATGTGGTGATTTGGAATTTCGGGGGGAACAAGAATTAGTGAAGGAGTTAGGGTGATCTGTTTGTTAGGGTTTGACTCCTTAACAAGATCAGATCTTGTGACTGCGTTGGATGTAGTCTGGGGATTGGAATGAACAATCTCATTCTTTGGAAAACTTAGGGTTCGTACGACTGGGTAGTAAGGGAATGTTCTAGCAGGGGAAGGACAGTAGGGGTTATTTTGGGGAATATTAGCTGTGTTATACCATAAATTTTGATTTTAGAAAAATGTGGGGTTTAAAGGAACTGTATTTTGTTTATGAATTCTACAGATAGTGTTTGTATTTTTCTCTTCTTAGGGAAGAGTATGTTTTTTGAAAGTAATTTTGTCCGGTTTGTCATGAGGATGAGATAACATGTCAACCATGCAGTTATTTTTCCCCGCAATAAGTTTAATTTTAAAACTATATTGGTTTAATTTTGATATTAATCTAATTAATCTTGGACTTGGGATATTAAATTTCTGATGGTATATCAAAGGTTTATGATCCTTGTATACTACGAAGTGTAATGCTAGTAGATATCCATGAAAATGGGCCAAAGCATTGGTTATTGAAATTATTTATAAATCAAAAGAAAACAATTTTTCGTGGACAGGTTGGACTTTTTTGGAGAATTATCTAACTGGATGTTTCTGCTTTGTAACTTGGTTATTTTGCAAAAGTACAGCACCTAACGCTATTTTTGAAGCATCGACCTCAATATAAGTTTCTAATTTTGGGTAGTAAATTGCAAGTATGTGTTTTAAAATCATAAATTCTTTTAATATTTTGAAAATTTCGAGGTGTTCTGGATTTAATTTAATTTTTGCATTTGATTTGCTATCTGTTCCTGTTAACAAACCTGTAAGGGGAGCAGTAATTTTAGCTAAAACAATGATTAATTTCCTATGATAATTTATCGATCCTAAAAATGATAGTAATTGTTTTAATGTATTTGGGGATTTAAATTTTTAATTACCACGATGTTTTTATTCAATTGTCTTAGTTCGTTATATCAGACTGTATGTCCTAAAATTTCAATTTCATTCATGACAAATTGGCATTTTTTTGTTTTAATTTTTAAATTTACTTTGTTCAGTCTTTTTAAAACTTCTCTTGTTTTTTTAAGACATTCTTCGAATGTTTCTCCAAAGATACAAATATTGTCCAAATAACATACCATTTTTTTCAAAAATATATCATGGAAAATGTCATCCATGATGGTTTGAAGATGGACGGGGAAATACTAATACCAATTTGAGTGGAGTTTAATACAAATCTAATTCCATCAACACTAATTCCAGTGTACTGTTCAAATTCTTTCGTGAGAGGAATCTGTAAGTATCCACTGTTTAAATAAATTGTTGTGAACCAAATTTTTATTTCTTAAATAAGGCCAAATAAAATTAATTGTTTGGACGCAATTGTTATACATAATAATTCTTTGGTTCATTCTTCAGTAGTCTACCAAAACTCTGTATACTCCGTCTGGTTTCTTTTTAACAAATATAGGCAATTTATATTTTGATTTTTGTTTTTTTAGGACACCTGCTTTTACTAAGTTGTCGACTAGTTTGTGTAGGGCCTCATGTTCTGCGTGCAAGAACTTAAAATTTTTACCACATTAGTGTTTTGTCATCAACTCGGACAATTCTTCGGGTACTTTGCAAACAGAGAGTTTGTCCGTTTTTCCCGTAAAAATATCATTAAATTCATTTATTATTTCATACATTTTTATTTTCTGCTATAATGACAGATTTGGATTTATTGGGATGGGGTTTTCACAACTATTCTAAAAAATTGTTTTCTCGGTTATTCTTTCTATTTGGCAGGTATTAAAATCTGCTACATCTTTCCTCTTGTAGGGCTCTCTATTATTGAGGTTACTAAATGTGATAATATTCGATGTATGTCTATAGCTTCCTCTCTCGTATAGAAATGATCTTTAGCTACTATTTTCTTATCTTCTTTAGGATCTCTATCCTTTGGTATTAATTTATTCTTCTCATATTTTTGAATGAATATCTTTTCGATATTTAGTACGAATATATCTGAGAAGTCTCTTACCAAATTCCAAATTTAGTTATTTATTCCTTTTAGTATATTTAGGTATAACGTATTTGGCATTCTAGCAGGATCAGGCGGAACTGTACAGAAAATCAGTCTTAAGATTTAATTTTTATGTAATAACTCATCTGCTAATTTTCTTATTTATGTTGTGAACTCATTAATATCAAAATTTGGTCCAACCACCATTGATTCACCAAATCCTATTATTATTTTATCGTCCTCAAATGAGTTCTTTTTGACCAATTCTATCAACTGTTTTAGGGTGTTGAGTCTTACCATTGGTTCTAACTTCTCAGCTTCTATTTTATGTGCATTCGAGAGTGGTGTTTTTTTCAGCCAACTGATTATAGTGAGATCTCCAAAGACCTTATAGTCTTTCCATTTTGGTATTATGTATTCTCCCTTTATTATTTGTCTTGGCTGGAAACTTGTTTTTTTATCTTCTGGTCTCTTTTGTTGTGACTGACTACCAATGTGACCAGTCATTGGTGTCACCACTCGTTTCCCAATGGCTCACTTCCTTGTCTCATACATTCGTACAGTTCTTCTTGAGTCATTTTGTTCTCAGATAAGGTTGATGATTGAGTCGCCTGTTGAGTTGGATATATGAAAAGGGTACTCAGTTTTTGATAGTATGGTGCTTGTTGGGATGGTATTGGTCTCCTTCTTAATGATTCCATTAAGGGCGTTGTAGTGGGATCATCAAACTGGTTCTCAATGTCTTCTAATTTAGCTACCAAAATTTCGAAATTGTTGAAATGTTTTTGTTTTAATTGTGTCATATACTTTTCGAGAATCTTTTTACTTTGAGTATGGAATATCCTTTGAGTTGTCTCATCACACTCTAATAATCTCAAATACGCTTGAAGAATATAGGTGGAGATGTGTTCATATTTGTTCGGGTCATATCGGCTCTTCTGAATTGCTTTAATCTCAGCCTGCTTCCTCGAGTCATTCCAGTATAGTTGTAAAAAATGATTCTTACAACGAGTATACGGCCAACCTTTTGAATAGATTTCAGAATTTGGAAAACTCGTCTGATCAAAGCATTCTCTGAAAATGCAACCTTTCTTATAATCATTCATTATATTCTTAGTGCAACATTCAAAAGCACGGATAAACCCTATAGGTGAACGATGATCATTTTTTCCTATATATTTAGCCAGTTTAGTTGGATCAAAGATTCTATCACCAGGTTTCTCCTGGAAAATCACTCTCAGTTGGCTCATCGTTGGTGGAGGTATCGAAAGATCGATATTTGAAAGTACTGTTTGTTGTTTGTCAGCAAAGAAGGATGGTCTAGAGTTATCATTCAACTTTTCTAAAATGATTTGCAATTCTGAGATCGATCGTCTTCTTTGAGTTGATCTTGTTGATGTTCTACTATTCTGCGTTTTCTTGGGTTAAGTAAAATTGATAAACTATTCTCTATATGGGTGGCAAGATTTTGTACTAGGTTTTGATTTTCTAGTGTTGTAATTTCCAGATTCGTCATTCTCTGTGTTATTTCGTCCTCATTTGATTTTTGGGGAACTGATTTTCCTTTCCCTGGTATTATAGTTGAGTTGGAAATTTGATATTGTTTTAAACTTTGAAGTAACGACTGTCGAGATGTTTGAGTTCTAGGTTTCTGATAATCGCTTTCTACCTCTGAGTCTTGGGATTGAACTTGTTTTACTGTCTTATTTGAGAAGCGGAGTTTTGTTTTCCTCTTCTTTCAACCTTCACTACTAGCGGATGCGTCTGTACCTGGATGTTCAGAATTGGAAGAAGTTTTAATTTTGATTTGTTTTTGGAGTTTGGACATCTGGTACAACATGGATCTAATTTTCTGTTCTAATTCTATATGTCTTTTAATACTCAAATCTGCTAATCCCTTGTAATAATCAGTTGGATCTACTCCTGAGGGAACTTCATCTCGTATCTCTTGATGATTTTGTTTTTCATCACTATCTGATGGGGA
The DNA here is from genome assembly GCA_011428145.1 of Ericerus pela. NCBI lineage: Eukaryota > Metazoa > Arthropoda > Insecta > Hemiptera > Coccidae > Ericerus > Ericerus pela. The sequence continues at coordinate 289,423 of WOFM01000074.1, read as the reverse complement.
TTTCTCATCGAGATCTGACATTTCTAATATTTTTGCTTTCTTACTTCTTTGGGTTAACAGTGATTTTGCTCTCTCTTTTTCCTTCTGTTCTTCTAATTGCTTAGCCAACTCTTCATCCACCTTTTCTTGCTCTCTTTTCAGTTTTAATTCCTCACATATCGGATCTGGATAATTTTTAAGAATTATTTTAGTTATTTTAAACAAATATTTAAATAAAAGAGATTATATTTTTACCAATTTTCTGGTTTCTACCTTTTATATGGGAGGGTCCTCCTCTATCCGACATTTTGTCTTTCCTTTTTAGTATGGTGCCCTATAAATTTAGATTTTATTAATTTTTTGTCATTTCAGATCACTTTCTACTAGAATCCTTATTTGTTCTAACTTACTGGTTATTTTCTTTGAGTTTTCAAACCTTTTGGTTCGGAAATTAATGTTTTTATAATTTGTGATTCTCTCAATAGGAATGGACTTGGAACTTCCTACAACCATGAAATTTACAATGTTATGCCACTTAAAATAGTTTACAATTTATTATTCTTAAACAGGAGATCACCTTCATCTGGATTGTCTTTTGAAAAATGATTGTTTTTAAGATTTTTATCGAACTGGGACCACCATTTGATTTTTACTTATTATTCTTTAATTGATCTTTGAATTTTTTTATCGTATGCGTTACGTTATGTTGAGGATTTATTTCTACTTCTTTAATCTTTTTCTTATCCTCTCTTTACTTGTGGATGGAGTTTAAGGTCTTGAATTGGGCTTTGTTCCTATTAGGCTAAATACGCATCCACAAGGTGGTATTTTAATATTGACTAGATCGCACACTTTGTTTTTTTTTTTTTTTTTTTTTAGATTTATTAAAAAGGTACGGTGATCAGCAAACCTGGTTAAAATACATGACATGTTACATAATAAATATTTGGCCAAATGAAATACATAGAAATGAAAATAAATACAGACATAGGAAATATTATGTTATGAAAAAAAAGAATGGGTTTGGCTTACGCCTTTTAGAACTTCTTGAGTTCAAATAATTGCTCGATGTGCGATTTCAGACTGTAGCTGGAGGTTGTTGATTTCTACGACGTGTTCATATTCACTGGTTAATTGGGTCTATTGTTTGTCACTAGTTTGGGGTGGGGGAATCTATGAAATCCGAGGCACAATTAGTACGAGGGAAAATGACCTGTCGTATGAAAGGTGGGTTCAAGATACCCAATAATAACAGAAAAGGCTTGCCTTCACTGCCTGAACACAGTTGCCAGTTCCTTATTTTTCTGGTTACGGATAAAAAGGAACAAAAACCAAACAAGGATGTCAAGGGGAAAAGGGGAAAAGAAAAAAGGATGAGTGATATCAAGCTCACCTTTAATTAGAGAACTCCGGATCTAACCGGGAACAAAGCGCCAACCAATCAGATGGGTTGAGTATGCCTATCAAAAAAAAATAACTCCTCAGAATCAATTCACTTGAGCTGTCGATCAGATTTTTATTTTTAAATACTAAAAAAATAAAAGATATTGTTTTATTTTGTTATTTTTGATCGAAAGAATTAAAGGTGGTTGATAATAGACTTGGTACTAACGTGTACTATTGCTTCTTTGTGTCACACGTGGTGTTGATTTTCAGAGTTTCTCAAGGTCAAAATTCGTGAAGATTTCACTTTTATTTGATTTTATTTTTACAAAAAATATCAGATAAGGTTTTAATTTAGACGCAGGCAAAGCCTCTGAACACTAAGACAAAACTTAGTGTCCTGTCACGGTCGCCAATTAAATATGTGACGCCCCAAAGGTAGTCATCATATTGTTAAAGAAAAATAAAAAAGATCGAAATTACTTGAAATGCCTATTGTGAAATAAACAGCCCAAGATCATCGATCTTTAGAGTCCATGGTGCCTCGAATTTAGTAAGGAAAAGACATGAAAACTTAGTACCCCACAAACCACTGTAAACATGAGGTCACGTTATTTCCATCCTGCACAACTCCTCCTAAGATTGTGAAAAGCCCTAACAATTCAAATGGGTGATCTTAAACAAAATGATTTAATATAGCACATGGTTAGGCTAGTATACTTTGGTTTTGATCTTACAGTTTTGGTGTTGAATGTCCGTCGTCCGATGTCAATGAGCCGCACCACGTGGAGATGATATTTTCAGAACACCTCTCTGTTTCATTGGGTGATGTTCGTATTGCTGTTTTTATACAACCTCTACTTTTAATAAAAAGACAAATTGCTATTGAAACACTATTTTAAACTGTTAGAACTTTTAATTCGTTTTCACTTTTTTTTATAATTCATAATAGACGTGCACGAAAAAACGTCTTTTATCGATAACCATTCATGAACAGACTGACTTCCCCTCTTTTTTCATTGTTAATTCTCGTTACTCTTTACTGTTAGAATTAACCAGGGAAGTCTCTACTTTTTCATGTTACATATTTCATCAAGATCCGTAAGTATAATAACCTGTAATTATTCATTTTATTTCTTCCGTTATAATCATCTATCAGGAGAACATGATATTTATAAAGGAATGGAGTATGTTTCTGCTTATCGGATCTTGATGGGTTTTATTATGCGAGTTTATTTATTGATTTTTTTACAAAAATATACCTCACAATTATATCAAACAGTATGTCCTAAAATTTCGATTACATTCATGGCAAATTAACATTTTTTGTTTTTATTTTTAAGTTTACTTGATTTAATATTTTCAATACCTCTCTTGTATTTTCGAGACATTCTTCAAAAGTTTCTTCGAAAATACAGATATCGTCTAAGTAACATACCATCTTTTTCTAGAATATGTCATGGAATATGTTATCCATGATAGTTTGGAAAATAGACAGGGAAATACTAAGGCCTATCGGGGTAGAGTTGAATACATATAGAATTCCATCCACGTTTATTCCAGTGTACGGTTTAGATTGTTCAGTGAGAGGAATCTGTAGATATCCACTGTTTAAATCAATTGTTGTAAACCATTTTTTATTTCTTATATAATTGCAAAAAACATCAATTGTGGGGTCACGATTGTTATCCATAATAATTCTTTGGTTCATTCTTTGGTAGTCTACTAGTACTCTGTATACTACATCTGGTTTCATTTTTACAAAAATTGGGGATTCATATTTTGATTTTTGTTTTTTTAGGACACCTGCTTTTACTAAGTCGTCGACTAGTTTGTGTAGGGCCTCATTTTCTGCGTGCGAGAACTTAAAATTTCTGCTCCGTAATGGTGTTTTGTCGTCAACTCGGACAACTTGTTCGGGTACTTTACAAACAGAGACTTCATCTGTTTTTTGCTCAAAAATATTATTAAATTTGTTAATTATTTGATATACTTTTATTTTTGGTTCTAATGAGAGATTTGGGTTTATCAGGATGGGATTTCCTCAATTATCCTTAAAAATAATTTTCTTGTTTACTTTTTCTATTTGGCAGGTATTAACTTCTACTGCGCTACTTAATACGAATTTCCCGAGGTATTCTCCTTTATAGATTACGTGGGGTCTTTCATTACAGTTAACCACCGCAATCGTGTCTTCAGAGACCCTTAAAAAAAAATATTTTTTTCCTCCATGGATAACTCACACAGAAACTCCAGGTGCTCAGGCAATGTTGCTAAAATTAGCATGAGTTTGCCTCTATTTTAAAGGTTTGGGGGCATAATATTTAAAGGGCTTAACATAACCTAACTTATTTTCCTTTTCAATAGGGTAATTGTGACATTCAGGTATGTCAAAATATTGCTCTTTTTAACCACACGGTAAAGTGAATTTGTTTTTTGAAAAGTCCATTCTGGCTTTATGGGTTGACAGGAAGTCATAACCCAGTATGACCTGTTTTACCCAGTTTTGGACAAAGTAGGTGGGATATGGGTAGATACAAGAATCAATGGAAAAAATCACATTGGTTACCCCTATGACCCGGAGAGGTTGGCTATCCACACCACAAAATCTTATTTTTGTTGGTAAAATTGGTTCAGTAAAATTGACTTTCTTCAAAACTTTTTCATCAATAAGTGTCTGTTCCAAACCTGGATTAACTAGGCTAAGTATTTGTTTGCCACAAATGGCAAAAGCGAGGTGAAATTTATATTTGGTTCTGCAATACCCTTTATTTTGAAATTTCTCCTCGCTAATGTTGTTAACCTGTTTCAATTTTTTATTCAAGACATCCCTTACAGCTGACAAGTCGTCTGTAAGAGGGACAGTTAGTTTTTTGAGCAATTATTTTGGCAAGCCTGAGGGTATGGTGTTTGGTTGTAGTGTAGTTGGGCTGTCTTCAAGGGTGCTGGAAGTGCAACTGCTTGAGTGTTAGCAGCGACATAGGGAGGACTTTGGAGAGGGTTAAAAGGAGTGCTGTTCCATGCTGGAGCATTGTACCAGTTTGGGTTCCAAGTTGGGGGACCATACTGGTTCCAGTTTGGAGCTCTATTGGAGTAATATCCATTATTGTTTCTAGGGAAATTGTTCCTTCGAAAGTTTGGATTAAAATTTCTTCCTTTATAATTTGGGTTAAAGTTTTGATTATTATTCCAATTTTTATTTTTATTATTTTGGTTATTTTGGTTATTTTGGTTATATTGGTTCCAGTTTTGGTTCTGGTTCCAATTATTGTTATTATTATTATTTCTGTTTTAATTTTAGTATTGGTTTTGATATGGTTTTGATTTTGATTTTGATTTTGATTTTGATTGTAATTATTTTGTTTGTTATTATTCTGATTTTTATTCTGAGAATTTTTATTTTTCCTGGATTCCTGAGGTTTCGAAATATTCGCTATTGAAGCGCTCATTTTTTCCATCTCAGGTTTCCAGACTGGATCAGAGGGAACTAAATTTACACTTTTTTCTGCTTTTTTCTCCGGTTTTCCTGCTCTTAATTCTTTGATAATTTTTTCTAGTTGTTCGATGTCCATATAGCTTGTCTTCAAATTCTAGATATTTAGAGTAGGTTTGTCTAATTCTTGAATTGTTTTTAGTTCTTTTCTTCTTAAACATTCTCTTTGCTTTTCAGAAAGGTTGGGTATTATTTTTCCAATTATTCTTTCTTCCGTGATACCAGGTTCAATTTGTTTTAAAATTTTAGACACAAACATCTTGTACACAGGGAAATTAGCTTCACCTTTGTGTTGCCTTTCGTGTAATAATTCGCGTGATTGGGATTAAGTTCTGGTAAAGACTTCTAACACTTTTTCTTTAGTATTTTGTCAATTATTACATTTGGGGTTTGCTTGAATTCGGTTTTCAAACATTTGTTTCGCAAGACCAGAAAACGCAATTCCAATTTTTTTAAATTTCATGTTGGTATCCCAGTTGAATGATTCTGCCTCACTTTCAAATCCAATTAAATTGATTCAATGTCTTCAGCTGGGGTGTGGCCATAGAGGGAAGGTCTGACGTTAATTGCTGCCTTTCCTGACATTTTGTTTTCTGAGGGTACGTAAGAGTTTTCTAAAATTCTGGTTTCAAGTTCTGGGATGAGAAAATCTTCGTCAGATGTTTCAAGACACTCAGAAATATCGGCTAAATTAATAGTTGACTTAGCTCTTGGGAATGGTAAGGGGTTTTCCAAATTTTCCAAAAGTGGAGTTGAGGTAGTAGGAGGATCAAAATATTTTCTTATATGATTTTTAAATTCGGGAATTTGTTAACATGGTTTTTGTCTAGTTTGTAAAATTATTTTTATATTTTCAGGGGTTAGTAATTTTTGAATTTCTTTACTAGATTTAATTGTTAATAGTATATCTTCATGGATTTTTATACAAGACAAATACTTTTTGTCTACTTCGATATTTAAATTTTGACACACGTTAATTAATTTGAAATTTTTTGCTTCGATAAGCCAAGTTAAATTTGTTTTAATAGTATTGGGTTCGGATAAATTTTCCCAAGTTTCATTCATAAAAATAAATTTTTTCGCGAATAAAATTATTTAATAAATCTTATATTAAAGGGAGGGGATGTGAATTATAATTAATATTAATTGTTACTTTGTTTTTCCTTTGTTTTTCAGAAGCTTGATCGATCTGTTGCAGTTCTGTTTCCAAAATCTTCTTCTTCTTCACCTTGTTTTTTGTAGATAAACCTGTTTTTTATATTTTTGTATAATAAATATCCTTGGTGTCACGGCCAAAAGAGGTAGTAATGTACCTAATTAGAACCACTTTCGATGTTACACCATACACGAAATATCACCTACTATAGGAGCAGTAATACTTCTAAAATAATTCACGTTTATCATCCACAAACTATAGTGGACCTTAACATATAGTACAGACTCAATAATAGTTTAAAACACACAAATGAATTTACACCTTTAATCAAATAATAATTTGTACATCACAGTACATATATTAATACGTTAATAATTATACATATACAATCACAATCGACCAAGCAAGACTATCTGTTCACTAGAGACTTCTATTAGAGAGGTTCCAGGTACATAGAAGTAGCTGTCGAGGAACTGTCTCTTTTTCCACTGAATCGAGGGATTATATACTCGTTCAGGTTATGAAAACGTACGTGTCAGATAGGATATATGAGGTAGGGTGTTGTTGTTATAGGGTTGTGCTGACTCGCCGAGTACTCGAGGGACAGGCACAAGTAGGTCATGAATATACTGGTAGTATATCTATATTCATAAAATCAAATACGGGTAATTTAGTGGTTGTTTATAAAGAGTTATAGGATGATTATTCTTGACAAATATCTACGTTTTTGGTATTTGAAAATGCCTGGACAAATATGTTCGTCATTTCTAAAAATAGACGAAAATATACGTTACACAATTCTCTGGGGGGAACAAAAAAAAATCAGGAGAAAAAAAAATTTTCCAGTCTATCCAACAAGTACGAAAGAGAGGAAAGGGAAAAAAAAATCTCTTATTGACTATACATGGTTAAAATTATGTCATACAATGCGAGTGTATATAATTTAGAATAAAATATTTTACGAGTATTAATTATGAGTAACAAAAAAAAAAATTTTCCTAGGTATATAGGTAATTAGTATATCTGTAACGAATATGTTCGTCATATTTTAATATTGACGTACATATTTCGTTCACAGAAAAATACGTTTTTCTTACTAAGCAAATTCTTTCAATAATACGTATTGTCAACTGGCAAAAGTACCGTTACTTCCTGCCAACGACCACTACACGTTTTCTAACAGAATATTCGAACACCTGAACATTCTGGTATTCGAATATTCTCGAAATAATTAAATACCTAAATCAGCAAATCCCTACTTCATTTACAATACCATAGAAAACCATATACCTTGACAGGTATATAAACTCTGGTTTTCATTAAAATAATTGTATTGTTGTATTGTAATTGTAACTTTGACACTGTTACTAGTGTATAATATTTTATTGTAAATAAACTGGTCAGTCTTATACTGTACCTTCAATATTCTTCCAGTCTTAGACTGTGAACGAATACTTGTAAATTTTATATTGTGTTTTAAAAGTAAAATGATAAATTTTATGTTGTTTTTCAAATTAATTAAAGTCTCTCATATAAGTTAAGGTCCACAATAGTCGTGGATAGTAAAATTCAATTAGTTAAATAAATTCTCGATTACTATAATATTCCTTTGAATATTATCGTATATCGAAGGAAGTGTAACCATACCAAAAGAGGTTAGTTTCCAGTACTAAACCACCTCTTTTGGCCATTACATTGTTGGCGCCCAACTGGTTTGCTTTTGCGATATCGAATCCTCGCTCAAGTACTAAAAAAGAAATTTTAAAATTTTATAAAAAAATTTTTTTTTTTGAAAAAATTTTTTTTCTCTTTTCCCAAATTGTTTTTTTTTTTGGAAATAAAATAAAAATTGTTCCTGTCCATTCAACAACGCGGATCCAAGGCTGCTGCTTCAAAGGTATTTTCTTCTTTTTCTGTGTCTGAAGTACTTCAATTGGATACCTTGAAAACTCTATTAAAGTACTTAGAGAAAAGCGTAAGGCGCGCTCTAAGGAATAGGAAGTAGAGGTATACCACGAGTGGAAAAAGACCAGAAAAGAGAAAATAAATACGTCGTGGGACTACAATACCCGGAGAAAAATTATATTTACAAAAAAATAATTCAAACAATCGTAAATATATTCGCCGCCCATCGACATCCAGATGCAGTTACCACATCCGGATCTTCAAGTTGCTGTAAAAAACAAAGAAAAGTAAAGAATTTAAATTAATTATAATTCGCGTTTCCCCTTATTTTTTAAGAGTGTTTTTTATAATTAATTTTTTCGAAAAAATATTTTTTATGAACAAAAATTGGGAAAACTTAACGGAGACCAATTCCCCTAAAATTAAATTTGATTGGCTCTTAAAAGCGACTAATCAAGAAATTCTAAATTTATGTAAAAATTTGAATATAAAGGTTAATATTGAAACATTCTCTCGACAAAAAATTCAAGAGGATATTGTATTAACCATAAAAAATAATATTGAAATAAAAAAGCTCCTAACTCCCGAAAATATTAAAATAATTTTGGAAACTCCCCACGGATCTTCACGAAAAAAGATCCCTGAAATTGAAAAACCTATCGAAAGAAAATATTTCGACCCTCCAATTTCATCAACTCCTGTTTTTGAAAGTAGTGAAAATCCCATTCCTCTTCCTAGAACAAAATCCGTGACAAATTTAGATATTTCAAATATTTCAGAAAATTCTGAAGAAAATTTTTGAAGTCCAGATACTGAACTTCTACGAGAATCTTATTTCCCATTAGAAATTCAACCCACTGTTGTAGTAGAAACTGCTCAACAAAATAAAATTTTAAATTTCCCTATAAATACAAATTCAGAAAATAATATGTCTAACGCAGTTGCAATCAACGTAAGACCTACTCTATATGGTCATACACCAGGCGAAGACATAGTTTCGTTTTTAAAAGGCTTTGAAAACGAAGCTGACTCCTTCAACTGGGATGCAACATTAAAATTTAAAAAAATAAAAACAGCTTTCACTGGAATTGCTAAACAAATTTTTGAAGACAAAATCCAAGATAATCCTGAATTTAATACTTGGAATAATATTAAACCAAAAATTGTTGAAATTTTTACTAGGACTAAACCCCAGTTACGTGAATTATTATACGAACGCAAATATAAAGGTGAATCTGATTTTACCGCATATATGATGTTCGTATCAAAAATTTTGAAACAAATCGAATCCGGAATTACGGAGGAACGCATAATCGAAAAAATAATTTCAAACTTGCCCGAAAAAGAAAGGGAATTTTTAATAAGGTAAAAGCCCAATACTTTACAAGAATTGGACAAAGCTTTTTCAAATTATCTAGATTTTAAAGATAAACTATTTGGCCACTCAGATCCCTTACTGAGAGCAAAAATAGAACAATTGGAAAAAACTATAGAGGAATTGAAAATAGGAAAAACTACCGTGAAGAAATCTGAAAAGACTTCAAACGTAGTTTCCTTTGATTCTGATTGGAAATACGAGTTTGAGAAGTTGAGCGCTGCAATATCGAACATTTCTAAACCTCCAGACAACAAGAAGAATAAAAATCCTCAAAATAAAAATCCAAATCAAAACTCAAGTCAAAATGCTAATCAAAATTCGAATCAAAACCCTAATCAAAATACAAAACAAAACAGGAACAATAATAATAATAACAACAATAATTATAATAATTATAATAATTATAATAATAATCCAAACCAAAATAATTGGAATCAAAACCAGAATAGGAACTGGAATAATAACCAGAACTATTCTCAAAATCCTAATCCTAATTACAAAGGAAATAATTATGACCCAAATTACCGAAGAAATAATTTTCGGAATAATAACGGTTATAATATTAATCGTAACTTTAATCAAAACTGGGTACCAAACTGGAATAATAATAATGTTCCAAAATGGAATAATAATTTTCCTAATTTCCCAAATTATCAAAATTTTATTCCAAATGTGCCCCAATATCCACAAAATTATGTGGCTGCTAATACCCAAACGGTTGCATCTCCTGCTCCGCTCATGTTAGTCCAGCCTCCCATTTCCCAAAACCAAATATCCAATTCCCTACCATGCCAAAACGCTTGCTCAAAAAACTAAGTGTCCCCCTTACAGATAGTTTATCAGCTGTAAGGGATGTCTCGAACAAAGAGTTGAAATTGGTTAACAATGTTAAAAAGGTGAATTTTGACACAAAGGAACGTGCTGATCACACTGCCCTATGTAAATTTCATCTTCCTTTTGCTATTAATGGCAAACATATACTTAGCCTAGTCGACCCAGGTTCGGAACAGACACTAATTGCTGAAGATGTTTTAAATAAAGTCAATTTTAAGGAACTGATAACTCCAACCGATGTAAGATTTCGTGGTGCGGACTCTAAACTTTTAGACGTAATAGGTTTAACCAATGCGATTTTTTCCATTGATCATTGTGTTTATCCCCATCCCACCTACGTTGTCTGAAATCTGGTCAAACCAGTCATTCTAGGGTATGACTTCTTGTCAACCCATAAAGCAAAAATGGATTTCAATAAAAACAAATTCACATTAATGTGTGGTTTCGAAGAGCGAACATTTGACATGCCTGAATGTCACAACTATCCCCTTGAAAAAAAATACCCTCCCAATTATATTAAGCCATTTAAATTTTATTCTCCCCAAACTTATAAAATTAATGAAAACTCAACGCTCATCTTAGCAACTCTTCCCCAACATTTGGAATTTCATAAAGAAATTTCAATGGAAAATAAAAATAAATTTTATTTAAATGTAAGTGATAACACTGTGATGGCTGTCAATAATAACGACAGACCATACGTAATTTACGAAGGTGAATACCTCGGTAAATTCATGTTAAAAAATGCAATTGATTTTAATATTTGCAAAATTGAAATAATAAATGAAGATACGATATTAACGGACAGTCGTGGTAATACTATTCCACTAGGTCCAAAAGTAGATTTAGAAAAGAAAATTAAAACGTATCAAATAATTAATGAAAATAATCAAATATTTAGTGGAAAAACAGATGAAGTTTCTATATGTAAAGTCCCTCCACAAAAAGTCAGTGTTGACGATGAAACATCATTAAGATGTAAAAACTTCAAGTTCTCTCACGCAGAACACGAAGCACTGCACAAACTGGTCGACGACCTAGTTAAAGCAGGTGTATTAAAAAAACAAAAATCAAGGTTTGAATCCCCAATATTTGTAAAAAAGAAACCTGACGGTGTTTATAGAGTTCTTGTAGACTACCGCAGAATGAACCAAAGAATAATAATGGATAACAATCGCGTTCCTACGATTGATATCATATGGCCTTATTTAGGAAATAAAAAGTGGTTCACTACTATTGATTTGAACAGTGGATACTTACAGATTCCTCTGACCGAAGAATCTAAACAGTACACTGGTATCAATGTGGATGGGATCGGATATGTATTCAATTCCACTCCAATTGGACTAAGTATCTCTCCGTCTATTTTCCAAACTATCATGGATGACATCTTCCATGATATGTTGTGGAAAAAGATGGTTTGTTACCTTGACGATATTTGTATTTTTGGCGAGACATTCGAGGAATGCTGGGAAAATACAAGGGAAGTACTTAGAAGACTAAGTAAAGTTAATTTAAAAATTAAAACAAAAAAATGTCAATTCTTTTTTAATGAAATTGAAATCTTAGGACATACGGTCCGATATAACGAAATTTCCCCATTAAATAAAAATATGGAAGCAATTAAAAATTTAAACCCTCCCAATATGTTAAAACAATTACGATCGTTTCTCGGATCGATAAATTATCATAGGAAATTAATTCCTAACTTGGCTAAAATTACAGCTCCCCTTAGTGACCTTCTAAGAGGAACTGATAGCAAATCAAACGGTCAAATTAAATTGACCCCAGAGCATATAGAAATATTTGAAAAACTAAAAGAATTTATGATTTCAAAACCAGTTTTAGCGATCTATGATCCTAAACTAGAAACTTGTGTGGAAGTTGATGCTTCAAAAATCGCATTAGGTGCAGTGTTGCTGCAAACTAATTCAATTACAAAGCACAAACATCCAGTTGGATACTTTTCGCAAAGAGTCCAACCTGCACTTACAAAATTATGTTCGTTTGACCTCGAAATGATGGCCATAACGAATGCCCTTGCTCACTTTTGTGGATACTTACTTGCTTTACGCTTCATAGTATACACTGATCCTAAACCATTGATTTATCATCAAATTTTTAATACCCCAAGCCCGAAATTAATTAGATTAATCTCAAAACTAAATGAATACAGTTTTCAAATAAAACATATTGCCGGAAAAAATAATTGTATGGCTGATATGTTGTCCCATCCCCATGACGAACCTGACAAAATTACTTTCGAATACGGTGAATTTTTGGTAGATAAAAAATATACACTCCCTGAAGGAGAAAAAAATGTGAATACTATTTGTAGAATTCACAATGAAAAAATGGTCCCATTAAATTCGGTTTTTTATCAAAACCAGAACTTATGGTTTTACCCAAATAATTCCCTCAATACCCAAAACTACCCTTACCCTCCTTCACCCTCATCAACATTCCCATACCTGTGGTTCAAGCCACAAGCCCGATTCAGAATTTACACTCTGAAAATCCCCAAAATGTCCCCACTACATCAAACGTAGTTACCCGATCTGCATCAACCAGAGATTCTAATCAAACAAATCTCAATGAACAGATCCTCCTTTCCCCTACCAACCAAACTTCCCAACCTATGATTCCCAATCCCCAAAAGATCTCAAATCTAAATTCCCCATTACCTGATCGTAATGATCAAACAGAAGTTTCAATTCAAGACCCTGTCCCCAAAACAGAAATTCAACTTCCAAAAAATTTAAAAACAATGCAGGAAATTGATCCTCATTGGAAAAATGTTATATCATTATTAAATTATAACGAAGTAAAAAAAGATAAAAATAAATTTCGTAAATTGAATAGGTCTATAAAACTATATTTTCTTGACGAAAATAATGTATTAAAAAAATTACCTAACCCAACCTCATCCTACGATGAAGCGGTTACTGTAATCCCTGAAAAATTAATTCCAACAATTCTAAAAAAATTGCATGACGATCCTTTGCATGGAGGTCATTTTGGAATTAAAAAAACCGAAAATAAGGTGAAAAATTATTTTTTCTTTAAAAATTTGACACAAAAAGTAACGGAGTATGTTCTCTCCTGTCACGAATGTCAAATGATGCAAAATTCACCGCATGAGATTGGTCATCTCAAGCATATTGCAATTGAAAATCCAAAAGCTTTTTCTCATTCGGAAATAGATTTTATTGGAAAATTCAATATGGACTACGAACACTCGTACGTGCTCGTAGGTGTTGATATAAGTACCAACTTTTGTGCAATACGTCCGACAAAAAATCCAAATGCTCATTGTGTAATCGAGTATCTGAAGTTTATTTGTCATACGTATGGCCCTCCCACAAAAATCTCATGTGATAACAGAGGTCATTTTGCGAATGAATCCGTCGAAATTTTTGAAAAGAAAATAATATTATGTTGGTCTATTCATCTTTCTACTCCCCACAATTGCAGGGATTAGTAGAAAAAATTAATGGTGTGATTAAGAAATCACTTTCCAAATACAAACATTCAAATTAATCCGAGTGGATTGACACTATAAACAAAATTATTTTTGCTTATAATTCAAGTCCAATCGATCATTTAAATAAAAAATCTCCATTTTATTTACTTCACGGATATAATCCATAAATAAATTTACCTGAAATCCCTGAAGAATCAAACAACACAAAGACTCGCGAAGAAGAGATCAAAACACTTCTTCAAACGAGAGAAAAAACGCCGATCCTAGCAAAAAAAGCATCAGAAGAGAATGCAAAACACTACAACGCTCACCATAAGATCATTGACTTTAAGCCTAATGACCTAGTATTGTTACGACAATCAAAGAACGTTGAAAAAAATAAAATAAAATACTCTGGACCACATAAGATTATCAAGAAGGTCACGGACCTAAATTACGTTATTCGCATTAAAAATGATGACAAAACTGCTTACGAAGAAACAGTTCATGTACGACAATTAATCCCGTACAAGTCTCGCGAAAATATTCACGAAGACAAAAATAAAAATCAGAATAATGAAAACTGTGAAACCCCCATTTTGACCCAAATTGTGCCTAAACCGAGGGGTCGCCCTCATAAAAAAAACATAGAGGGTGTGTAGAGTCTACTACTCGTCCTTGCTTTAACCTTAAGTTTTTTTTTAGACTAAGTTCACTCCCCCTGTAATATATAAGCCTTATTATTTTTGAAAATTAACTGTCCCTAGATAATTTTTCTAAAAAAAATCATCAATAGGTTGGCAAAAATAATAATAAAAAGTATAAGATTAAAAAAATCCATAATAAGTTTCAAATAAAAAATTTTATTTCTTTGTAAAAAACTGACTTCTTGCAAATTTTCATTTTAAATATAAACCTACTCATAAAGCTGAGCGAAATAATAAAATTCAAACTTTTTGAAACTATTAAACGATAATATTATGCGACATAATTAAATTTTTCTGGATAAAACTCACCATTTAATCCCAGGTGTCTGCATATCCAGTAAGAAACTCTCCCAAATTGTCCCCGCTCATACTGGACTCTGAGCCCTTCGACATTGGCGAATTCACTACTGTGACCGCAGTCGGATCCACATTCGACGTGGACTCATCTGAATTCAGAGCACCAGCGATGGATGGCGTACCCCATGTAAATGTATATACCATTGGATCCGTCATCAGCCATCCACTTCGGATTGAATGAGCAAAACTCCGTTCCAAGACATCGTAATATCGAACGAATTGGAAACCAGCCTCCGAAGGTGTAACAATGAGTTGAGGATGATAATGAGCATTTATAAATTGAACGAATTTTATCCCTGCCTCCCCCTGGATAAAATTGCTAACGTAATGTTTATCGGTGTGGACATACTCCAAGTTTACAGTTTTGTTGCTCTGTTGCGAAATGCAAAGCAACCCGACCGTAATACCTGCAAGTATGCTGACACTGTGATTAATACGTAAGCAAAGTTCCCATAAAAAACTAACCTAAGTCTCATTACCCCAAACTCGATGCTTAACCCTTGTGGGTAAAGTGCACGCAAGTTGAATAGAAACTTTTGGAAAAACTCCTCAGACTCAGGACGGCAAGCAAATCAAATGCTATGCTGCCATTCGCAGAAGTCCTTGTGGATTTCTTCGTCTGGAAACCGATGAGATTGAAATTCCCGATTAAAAGATTCCTTATTCAAACTTCGCGACCCATGGGACAATAATGAAAATAAACGATGTAAAGAAAAATAAAACCTTGCCTCACAAGGGCAACGTTGAAAAGGTTTTACACTGTCAAAAAACACTTTACCTAGAAGCCAAGTCTCGTTAGCTTCTACGACTCCGGTCAACATAAAAACTCGCTTATCCATAAAACGAAAAGATGATGCCATTTTAAATTTTTTTTTTTTTTCCAAACTCTCCGAATATAATAAATGAATTATGATTTAAAGAAAAAATTAGAATGAACAAAACCTTTCGAAATTAAATTACGAACTAAATTATAAGTCCGAAATAAGAAAAATCTAAATGTTCCAATCCCACAATTATGCTTAATTTTGCTATAATTTTTTCCCCTGAATAATCAAATTTTACATGATACAGTGAGAAATAAGTGAGACTTTGCTTCTTCTCTTTCTGTTGCAGTAAAAAATGTTTGTTCAAATTACCGCTGTCTTGTACGTATATCTAATTTCCAAAAATGCAGCACAACGAACGTCGTCCGACACATATCGGATTACCACGGCGTCCACAGGTGCTTACTTCCAGGAAATCAGCAATATTTACGTATATGCAAAATCAGCTCCAATTCTGTACTCGTTAGAATTAGATTTACACGAGTCAGCAGATAAAATCCTATCTACTAATTTCAAGCATGCACTTTGTAATGCTACCGAATGGAAAAACTGCAAATACGCAGAAATGGCCTTACGATTAAAAAACTCCATAAAAAATTTAAAGAATCAAAATTTGGCACTCATCCAAGATTTTTATTCTACCCCATCAGCAATTCGAAACAAACGAAGCGTCTTTACTCCAATTAGATATTTCTTTGGAGATGCGCTACAATTTTGTTGTCGAGTGCTTAATTTCCGCGATGGAAGAAATTTCCTAGCAAACGAAATTTCACTAAAACATGAATATAATATTATAAAAAACCAATTACTCACGGAACATGCATCTTTAGTAAATACCTCTACAAATTTACATAACTTTATTGATCATACAAATAGTTTTATGAAAAATTTTGTTGCTCATACAAACTCTTTCATGGAAAATTCTTTGGAAGAGCATGAATTATTGATATCTTTAAATTATTTACAAGGTTTCTATGACAGTTACCTGGTGAATACCTTTAGGTTATCAAACATCCTAACATCTTGCAAGTCCCATATGATTCCGTCATCGATAATCCCTAAGACTATCATTGAATAGGACATTTCGCGACTACATACAAAATTAAAAGACCTAGACTTAGATCTAGCCATCCCCACTGCAGATATTCAAAATTATTAAAATGCAGAACTTGTAAACTGTAATTTTTACAAAAATACTCTCGAATTAGAAATTAAAGTACCATTAAAAAATTTTAATACGAAATATGAAATTTTTGATTTCATACCACTCACATTCAAAAGTCATACTAATGAACTGTGTAGTTGGGATCAAGATCCCTCTCTAATCATTCATGAAATCAGATCAAATACTGTCAGATACATTTCTGGAACTAATCTCCATTACTGTAACTCCGACAAACCTTTATGTTATCTCCCTTCAAATCGAGGAAGTGATAAACTATCGTCCTGTGCAAAAAATTTATTCTTCCAAGATTTAAACCAAAATTTACTGCAATCTTGTTCGTTTAAGTGCACAGTTAACAATAACCAAACACTTGTACACCCCATTGGACATACTAAGTTTGCCGTAATAAATTTTAATACCCTAATTGCAACAAATTCAATAACAAAAAAATCCGAACAATTAAAAATAAATAACGACTCCCCTGGCACATTTATCCTAGATGTACCTTGTCATATTCAGATCGAAAATATTGATAAAAATAATAAAAACAATATTATCATACCGACTAAAATACCTTGCCTCTCCGAATCCCTCGAAGAGACAATAAAAATTGAAAATCATCTCCCTCTCCTGTGGACTTACTTCTCAGAAGCCACAGAACCTTTTGATTTAGCAGTAGATCTCGCAACATCAAAGGTATATAATCCAAAATGGAAATCATTTGTTCCCCATTATATTCCCACTAATAAACTCGAAAATAAAATTAAAAATATTGAATTAAAAATCCCTAATCTTGAAAATAATAATAACTTTAATATGGTTAATATAATCTGCCTATCCTGGTTACTTATCTTAACTATAACTATAATTGGAATAAGTAAATATTTGTACTCAAATCCCTCTCGAAATAATACTAAAATGTATATTGCTAAAAGTACAACATTGTAAAAATAATTCAAAAAAATACAAATATGTTAAATATAATATAAAAAAAAAACATTAGGAACCTAAGAATTTTATGTATTAGTATGTATATTAAATTTTAGATCCTAAGTTTTTAAATTGCATTTTATGCCATATATTTTTATGTATTTATCTACTCATATATATATATATATATATATATATATGAAAGTAACTGATAATTATAAATTTTTCCCCTTAAATTAGCTGTGAAAAAAAAATTTTTTTTTTCTCCTTTTTTTTTCTTCCCCCTGGAGAATTGTGTAACGAATATGTTCGTCATATTTTAATATTGACGTACATATTTCGTTCACAGAAAAATACGTTTTTCTTACTAAGCAAATTCTTTCCCTAATAGGTATTGTCAACTGGCAAAAGTACCGTTACTTCCTGCCAACGACCACTACACGTTTTCTAACAGAATATTCGAACACCTTAACATTCTGGTATTCGAATATTCTCGAAATAATTAAATACCTAAATCAGCAAATCCCTACTTCATTCACAATACCATAGAAAACCATATACCTTGACAGGTATATAAACTCTAGTTTTCATTAAAATAATTGTATTGTTGTATTGTAATTGTAACTTTGACACTGTTACTAGTGTATAATATTTTATTGTAAATAAACTGGTCAGTCTTATACTGTACCTTCAATATTCTTCCAGTCTCAGACTGTGAACGAATACTTGTAAATTTTATATTGTGTTTTAAAAGTAAAATGATAAATTTTATGTTGTGTTTCAAATTAATTAAAGTCTTTCATATAAGTTAAGGTCCACAATAGTCGTGGATAGTAAAATTCAATTAGTTAAATAAATTCTCGATTACTATAATATTCCTTTGAATATTATCGTATATCGAAGGAAGTGTAACCATACCAAAAGAGGTTGGTTTCCAGTACTAAACCACCTCTTTTGGCCGTTACAATATCGTATTATTTTGAGTAATTTTTACAATGCTGTGCTTTTTGTTAAATTAGCACAATTTCGGTGGGAGGTTAATTTTAAATATACAATAATAAAAATTAAAATAAACGAGATTGTAATTAACCACAATAGAATATCCCATTGACAAAAGTTAGATAATCATTAAAATTTTGATCGGGTATTTGTAGTTAAATGGATTTAATTTTTTCTCTAAGTCGTTAACGGGAACAGTGCGGGAAACAAAATTTTTCCCTATGGGGTTATAGACCTTTGTTGTTGCTAAGTCTATGGCAAGATCAAAAGGTTCTGTAGAGTTGGAGAAATATGTCCAAAGAAGTGGTATTTGATTTTCAATTTTAATAGTCTCTTCTGATGATTCAGAGAGACAGGGGATTTCTATTGGGATAATTACTGTTTTTATTGTTTTCGTCAATGTTTTTGATCTGGATGTGACAAAGTACGTCTAAAATAAAGGTTCCGGGTAATTATTATTCATTTTAATTTTTTCGTATTTTTTTGTAATGGAATTGGTTGCTACGAGGGAAATGAAATTTACGATAGCAAATTTGGTGTGTCCTATAGGATGCATTAAGGTTTGGTTATTATTAAGATTACATTTAAACGAACAAGACTGCAGTAAGTTTTGATTTAGGTTTTGAAAGAAAAGATTCTTTGCACATGATGATAATTTATCACTTCCTCTATTGGATGGAAGGAAGCATAATGGTTTATCAGTGTTACAATAGTGGAGGTTAGTTCCACTGATGTAGCGTACGGAGTTTGTTCTGATTTCGTGAATAATCAGAGATGGTTCTTGATCTCAGCTGCACAGTTCATTAGAATGACTTTTGAATGTTTGCGGAATAAAGTAGTAAATTTCATATTTAGAGTCTAATTGTTTTAGGGGAATTTTGATTTCTAATTCTAAGGTATTTTTAAAGAAATTGCAGTTTACAAGTTCAGCATAATAAAAATTCTGAATATCCTTAATGGGGATGGCTAGATCAAGGTCTAGATTTTTTGTAATTTCCAAAAGTTTTAGTATATCTTTTCCCAATATTTCTTTCAAAATAATCGAAGAGGGGATCATATGAGACTTACAAGACGTTAGGATGTTTGATAATCTTAACGTGTTTATAAGGTAGTTATCATAGAAACCTTGTATATAATTTGGAGAGATTAGTAGTTCAGGTTCTTCTAGGGAATTTTCCATAAAAGAGTTTGTATGCGAGACGAATTTTATCATAAAATTATTTGTACGATTGATAAAACTATGCAGATTAGTAGACGTATTTTCTAATGCTGCATGTTCGATCAACAATTGATTTTTTATAATATCGTATTCTTCTTTGAACGAGATTTCGTTAGCCAGAAAATTTCATCCATCTCTAAAGTTTAGCACTCGACAGCAGAAGCATAGCGCATCTCCGAACAAGGACCTGATGGGAGTGAATACGCTTCGTTTGCCTCGAATGGAGGATGGCGTTTAATAGAAGTCTTGAATCATAGCGGTATTTTGTTCTTTAGGGTTTTTTATTGCATTTTTTAGACGTTTTTCCATTTCTGCATATTTGCAATTCTTCTAAGTTGTTTCATTACACAACCGGTGTTTAAAATTTGTTGCTAATAGCCTGTCTGCTGATTCATGCAGATCTAGCTTAATAGAGTAAATTATTGGGGCAGATGTAGCATATACGAAAATATTGCTTATTTCTTGAAAATAAGCGCCAGTTGACGCCGTCATTATTCTATATGGGTCAGACAATGTTCTATGCGCCATAGGAATCGAAGAAATAATTATTGCAAAATAGAAAATTAGATTCGTATACATTTTCTGAAACAGAAAAAATGCAATGTCTAAATTATTTAGTTGTTTATTGGTCTTAATTTTCAGGAATTTTATACAATTTAGAGGAGCATAAAGAGAGAATTTGGTTTTAGCGAGCGTAATACTTTCGATAACTCGGGTAGGAGAGAAAAACAAAGTTTATTATTTATAAGGTGAATTGTGTTCGTACTTCAGTTGAGTTCTTCGTCTGCACAACTTTGGTTTTTTGTGACCTGCGTCTGTGGTTATAACCCCAAGTGTTTTTCCTGCCTATCATTGTTTATTATTTTATTTCTTTTGTTTCTCGTTGTTGTGTTTTTTTTTGTAATGGTCATTACGTATATGAATGATCGCATTTTTACTTCCGCCGGGTCAGTTGAAGTGAATGAAACTTGGTTCCTTGGGGACCAGGTTCTTTCTAAAATGTGGCCATTTCAAGACTGTCCTTGTGAGGCACGTCTGTTTTTTGCATTACATCGGCTCTTTTCTCTGTTTTACAGTGTTTAGACCGTTTCCAACTGTAACTCATTTTTAAATGATTTCGAGCCTCATCGCAATTCGGACAAAACCATCGAGGAGGACCTTGGTTATTGGAGCCATAGCATTCGTTTCGTATGCTGTCCTTCGTCAGAGACCTTTGCAAAAGAATCATTATTTGCTTTGAGGATTTTTTACCCTCGATCCCTCACTGTTGAGTTCGGTTCTACTGGTCTACAGCTAATGTTTAAAGGAAATTTGGATACACGGGGGCTGGTTGGGTTGGGCATATTATCTGGGTTACTTGTAGGATTGCTCAGTGTTTCACAGCAGAGTAATCATACCGTAACCGTAGAATATGTCCATCTCAACCAGTACTATCTTATGGACCTATTAGTGGGGCCAGATGGATCAAGATTTACAAAATTTATCAACCAACATAATAAGCCTAGATTGGGGATGTCATTATCATCGTGTGGTTTCCATCTTGTGAGACATTATGATGCAGTTGAACGTAGTCGGGCTTTCCCTAAGAAATGGGTGGCTTCTTCATGAACCGATCGTGTACTTGTTTTTATGGGACACACCGTCGATTGAAGAAAGTGTGTCCTGGGTCAAGGGAGGATCGTCGGATGATCAAGAAGTTTGGGATGGGGCTTCACCAATGTCTACAGAGAGCAGTGATGCACTGATGAAGAGCAGCTGGCCGACTTTCTGTCGGGATATGCTGACACATGGCCTGCTGGTTAGTGTTTTTTTTTTTTTTTGCAAATATACCCTAAAATAGTACAAGTTTGCAGGGGTAGGGGAAAGGAAAAAAGGGAGAAGGAAGGGAGAGAAAAGAAAAGATCGTTAGTGAAAAAACACATAAATGCAGGTAGTATACTTTACACACATCTACTTTTGTTTTTTCCGAGGGCGACCCTTTGGTTTAGGTAAGATTTGGGTTGGGATGAGGGTTTTGAGGTTTTTGTGGTTTTGGTCAAATTTGTTTCAATATTTGTTTCGTTAGTATTACGAGATTTATACGGGATTAATCGTCGCACATGCACCGTTTCGTCGTATGAAGTTTTATCGTCTGTTTCAATGCGAATTATGTAATTTAGATCCATGACCTTTCTAACAATTTTATGAGGTCTGGTGTGTTTCATTTTATTTTTCGCGACGTTTTTCGATTGATGCAGCAAAACAAGGCCGTTGGGCTTGAAGTCAATGATCTCGTGGTGCGCGTTAAAATGTTTTGTGTTTTTTCCGATGTTTTTTTTTGCTAAGCTTGGCATTTTTTCTCTTGTTTGAAAAAGAGTTTCAATTTCTTCTTCACGAGTTATATTATTTTTAGAGTTTACTGGTATTTCCAGTAAGTGTACTTTAGGGTTAAATCCATGAAGTAGGTAAAATGCGGATTTATTATTTAAATGTTCAATCGGACTTATATTGTAAGCAAAAATAATTTTATTAATGGTCTCGATCCATTCTTTTTCATTTGAATGGTCGTATTTCGAGAGTGATTTTTTAATGACACTGTTTATTTCTTCAATGAGTCGTTGCAACTGGGGGAGTAAAAAGAGGAGTAAATAATTTTAATATTATTTTCCTCAAAAAATTGGGGAATGGATTCATTGGCAAAATGACCTCCGTTATTGCAAGAGATTATTCTGGGGGTGCCATACGTGTAACAAATAAACTTCAAATACTCAATTACGCATTGAGCATTTGGGTTTTTTGTTGGACGTATGGTATAGAAATTTGTGCTTTTGTCATCACCAACAAGCACATATGAGTGTTCGTACTCGGTATTGAATTTCCCTATGAAATTGATTTCTGAATGCGAGAATGGTTTAGGATTTTCAATTTCTATATGTTTGAGGTAGCCAGCCTCTTATGGGGAATTTTGTGTCATTTGACACTCATGACACGACAATACATATTCTGTTATTTTTTGTACCATGTTTTTGAAGAAAAACTGATTTTTTATTTTATTTTTAGTTTTTTTAATTCCGAAATGACATCCATACAACGGATCTTCATGTAATTTTTCAGAACTACCAGAATTAATTTTTCGAGGATTACAGTAACCGCTTCACCATATGATGAAGTTGGGTTAGGTAATTTCTTTAGAACATTATTTTCGTCGAGAAAGTATAATTGTATTGTATGATTTAATTTTCGTATTTTATTTTTATCCTTTTTAATTTCGTTATAATTTAATAATGAAATAACATTTTTCCAATGCCAGTTATTTTCCTGCATTGTTTTTAGATTTTCAGGTAAATCGATTTTTTGGAGGAGTTCAGAAGTTTGGTCTTCTGTTTGGGGAGATGATGTAATATTGGGATTTGAAATTTGCGGTGAGTTGGGAGTCACAGAAGGGGTTATTTCAGTCTGATTATCGAGATTTGACTCTCTTCTAACAGCAGATCTAGTGACTACATTTGTAGTTTGATTGAGACCATTTTGGGAATGATGAAATTCATTTTGTGGGGTTGTGGTTTGTACCACGGGATAACATGGGAAAGTTGATGCATGGGAAGGGGCGTAATAGTAATTTTGGGACATAGTACTTAGGTAGTACCTACCACGTATTTTGATTTTGGTAAAACACCGGGTATAATGGGGCAAAGTTGTCGTTGTGAATTCTACATAAAGTATTCACATTTTTCTCTTCATCGTGGAGAGCATATTTTTTATCTATTAAAAATTCACCTTTTTCGAATCTAATTTTGTCCGGTTCATCATAAGGATGGGACAGCATTTCAGCCATACAGTTATTTTTTCCGGCGATATGTTTAATTTGGAAACTATATTCATTTAGTTTTGAGATTAATCTAATTAATCTTGGGCTGGGAGTATTGAATTTCTGATGATAAATCACAGGCTTATGATCCGTGTATACTACAAAGCGTAGTGCTAGTAAGTATCCACGGGAATGGGCTAATGCATTTGTAATTGCCAACATTTCCAAGTCGAAAAAACATAATTTTGACTGAGCAGGTTGGACTCTTTCCAAAAAGTATCCAACTGGATGATTATGCTTTGTAACGGGATTAGTTTGCAGCAGCACTGCACCTAATGAGATTTTCGAAGCATCAACTTCTACACAGGTTTCCAATTTTGGATCATAAATTGCCAATACAGGTTTGGAAATCATTATTTCTTTTAATTTTTCAAAGATTTCAAGATGTTCTTGATTTAATTTAATTTTGACATTTTATTTGCTATCTGTTCCTCTTAGCAAGCCAGTAAGAGGAGCAGTAATTTTAGGTAAATTGGGGATTAATTTTCTGTGGTAGTTTGTCGATCCTAAAAATGATCGTAATAGTTTTAACATATGTGGGGGGTTTAAATTTTTAATAGCCTCAATATTTTTATTTAATTGGCGTAATTTGTTATATCAGACAGTATGTCCTAAGATTTCAATTTTGTTCATTGCAAATTGACATTTTTTTGTTTTTATTTTTAAATTTACTTTGTTTAAACTTTTTAGCATATCTCTTGTATTTTTGAGACATTCTTCAAAAGTTTCTCCGAAAATACAAATATTGTACAGGTAACATACCATTTTTTCCAAAATATATCGTGGAATATGTCAGCCATGATGGTTTGGAAAATGGATGGAGAAATGCTTAGGCCTATTGGGGTAGAATTGAATACCTATCCAATTCCATCCACATTTATTCCAGTGTATTTTTTGGATTCTTCAGTGAAAGGAATCTGTAGATATCCACTGTTTAAATCAATCGTCGTAAACCATTTTTTATTTCTGAAGTATTGCCAAATAACATCAATCGTGGGAACACGATTGTTATCCATAATAATTCTTTGGTTCATTCTTCGGTAGTCTACTAATACTCTATATACTCCGTCTGATTTCTTTTTTACAAAAATTGGAGACTCAAAATTTGATTTTTGCTTTTTTAGGACATCTGCTTTTACTAGGTCATCGACCAGTTTATGTAGGGACTCAAGTTCTGCGTGTGAGAATTTAAAATTTCTACACCGCAGTGGAGTTTCGTCGTCTACTCGGACAACTTGTTCGGGTACTTTACAGACAGAGACTTCGTCTGTTTTCCCGTAAAAATATTATTAAATTCATTAATTTTTTCATACATTTTTATTTTTTGTTCAAACGAAAGATTTGGGTTAATCGGGATAGGATTTTCTCGATTATTCTTAAAAATAATAGTTTCTGTTATTTTTTCTATTTGGCAGGAGTTAATTTCTACTGCACTACTTAATTCAAATTTTCCTAGGTATTCGCCTTTATAGATCACGTGAGGTCTGTTATTATGATTAACAACCGCTTTTGTGTCTTCTGATACGATTACAAAAAAATTATGTTTTTCTTCCATGGATGTTTCACACAGAAACTCCAGGTGCTCGGGCAAAGTTGCTAAAATCAGCACTGAATTTGCCTCAATTTTAAAAGTTTGGGGGGCATAATATTTAAAGGGCTTAATATGACCTAACTTATTTTCCTTTTCAATGGGGTAATTGTGACATTCAGGCATGTCACCACAAGGTAGAGTGAATTTGTTTTTAGAGAAGTCCATTTTGGCTTTATGGGTTGACAGGAAGTTGTAACCCAATATGACCAGTTTGACCAAATTTTGGACAACGAAAGAGGGATGTGGGTAAATGCAATGATCAATGGAAAAAATCACATTGGTTACTCCTATGACCTCAAGAGGTTGGCTATATGCACCACAAAATCTTATTTTTGTTGGTAGAATTGGTTCTGTAAAATTGACTTTCTTTAAAACTTTTTCATCAATTAGTGTCTGTTCCAAACCTGGATCGACTAGGCTAAGTATTTGTTTACCACAAATGGCAAAAGGGAGGTGAAATTTACATTTGGTTCTGCAGTACCCATTATTTTGAAATTTCTCCTCACTAACATTTTTAACCTGTTTCGATTCTTCATTCGAGACATCCCTTACAGCTGACGAATCATCTGTAAGGGGGACAATCAGTTTTTTGAGCAATTATTTTGGCAGGCATGGGGGTTTGATGTTTGGAGGTAATTTTGTTGTTGTGGGGCTGCCATCAAAGGTTCTGGAGGAGCAATCATTTGAGTGTTTGCAGTCACATAAGGAGGATTTTGGAGAGTATTAAATGATATATCGTTCCATCCTGGAGCGTTATTCCAATTCGAGTTCCAATTTGGAGGGCCAAACTGGTTCCAGTTTGGAGCTCTATTAGAATAATATCCATTATTACTTCTAGGAACATTGTTTCTACAAAAATTTGGGTTAAAATTTCTACCTTTATAATTAGGGCTAAAGTTTTGATTACTATTCCAATTTCTATTTTGATTGTTTTGGTTCCAGTTTTGGTTCTGGTTCCAATTACCATTATTGTTATTATTATTATTATTATTATTATTATTATTATTATTATTATTCCTATTTTGATTTTGGTCATGATTTTGGATTTTGATTTTGATTATAATTATTTTGTTCGTTGGTATTATTTTTATTTTGAGGATTTTTATTTTTCCTGGATTCCTGAGACTTCTAGATGTTCGCTATTGCAGCGCTCATTTTTTCCATCTCAGCTTTCCAGACTGGATCTGCTGATACTAGATTTACACTTTTTTCAGTTTTCTTTTCCGTTTTTCCAGCTTTTAATTCTTCAATAGTTTTTTCAAGTTGTTAGATTTTTCTCCGTAGGAGGGGATCTGAGTGTCCAAATACTTTGTCTTTAAACTCTAAGAATTTAGAGAAGGCCTTATCGAGTTCTAGAATTGTTTTTTTTCTATTTTTATTAAAAATACTCTTTTCTTTTCGGGAATATTAGGCATTATTTTTTCCATTATTTTTTCTTCAGTAATGTTTGGTTCAATTTGTTTTAAGATTCTTTTCACGAACATGATGTACACAGGAAAATCAGCTTCACCATTATATTTCCTTTCGTACAATATTTCGCGTAATTGGGGTTTGGTTCTAGTAAAGACTTCCAGGATTTTTTGTTTAGTATTTTGCCAATTGTTGCACTCCGGGTTTCTTCAAACATTTATTTATCGAGGCCAGAAAATACAATTCTTATTTTTTTAAATTTCATGTTAGCATCCCACTTGAATGATTTGGCCTCATTTTCAAATCCAATTAAAAATGACACAATATCTTCAGTCGTTGTGTGGCTATATAGAGAAGGTCTGACGTTTACAGCAACTTTCCTGACATTTTATTTTTGAAGGGTATGTAGGGGTTTTCTAAAATTATAGTTTCAAGTTCTGTGCTGAGGAAATCTTCGTCAGATTTTTCTAAGCACTCAGTAATATCAGCTAAGTTAATAGCTGACCTAACTCTTGGAAATGGTGTGGGGTTATCCAAATTTTTCAAAAGTGGATTTGAAGTAGTAGGGGGATTAAAATATTTTCTTGTTATCGGGTTTTCTAATTCGAGAATTTGTTCACGAGTTTTTCGTGTAGTTTGTAAAATTATTTTAATATCTTCGAGGGTTAATAGTTTTTGAAGTTTTCAACTAGATTTTATTTTTGATAGGATTTCCTCTTGGGTTTTTATATGAAAGAAATATTTTTTATCGACTTCGATATTTAAGTTTTGACACACACGTTAATTAATTCAAAATTTTTTGCTTCGATGAGCCAAGTTAAATTTGTTTTAGTAGTAATAGGTTCGGATAAATTTTCCCAAATTTCATTCTTAAAAATATATTTTTCGCGACTTAAAATTATTTAACACCAGTTATATTTAAGGGAGGGACGTGAATTATAATTAATATTAATTGTTACTTCGTTTTTTCCTTTGGTTGGAACAGGAGCTTGATTGATCCGCTGCCACTTTTGCCACCAAAATCTTCTTCACCTCTGATTTTTGTAGATACACTTGTTTTTTTCTTAATTTTTGTATAATAAATATCCTTTGTTGGTTTTGAAGTTCGGATTTTTTTTCACTTCTGATCTTTTTCCACTTGCAAGTAACTAATACAATAATAAATTTGTACAATACAGTACATCATATAATATGTTGTCACTTATACATATGGTATCACAATCCATATGACAAGACTATCTGTTCACTAGAGACTTCTACCAGAGTGGTTCCAGATACTTAGAAGTAACTGTCAAGGTACTGTGTTTTATTCCTCTGAATCGAGGGTTTATATGCTTGTTCAGGGTATGTAAGTGTATGTGTCGAATAGGTTAAGTGAGGCAGGGTGTTGTTATTATAGAGTTGTGCTGACTCGTAGTATACTCGAGGGACGGGCACAATTAGGTCATGGCTATACAGATATTATATTTATATTCATAAAATCAAATATGGGTAAATTAGTTGTTGTTTATTAAGAGTTATAGGATGATTATTGTTGATAAATATTTACGTTTTTGGTACTTGAAAATGTATAGACAAATATGTTCGACATTTATAAAAATAGACGAAAATATACGTTACAGGTATTTTAATTTCTAATTTCAAAGTATTTTTATAGAAATTAAAATTTACAAGTTCAGCATGGTAATAATTTTGAATGACTTTAATCAGAATAGCTATATCAAGGTATAGATTTTTCTTATTTTCAAAGGTTTTAGGATATATTTTTCGAGAATCTCTTTCCAAATCATCGAATAAGGAATCATATCTGATTTACAGAATGTTAGGATGTTTGATAGTCTTAACGTATTTATTAAGTAGTTGTCATAAAATCATTGAATATAGTTTAGAGATATTAATAGTTCATGCTCTTCGAGAGAATTTTCCAAAAATGAATTTGTATGGGAGGTAAATTTCATCATGAAACTATTAGTATGATCGATAAAATTATGCAGATTAGTGGACGTATTTACTAATGATGCATGTTTGTTCAAAAGTTGATTTTTTATAATGTCGTATTCTCCTTTTAAAGAAATTTCATTCGTGAGAAAATTACGTCAATTTCTAAAGTTTAGGACTTGACAGCAAAAACATAGCGCATCTCTGAAGGAAGATCTGATCGGGTGAATACACTTTGTTTGCTTTGAATAGAAGATTGGTCCAGTAAAAGTCTTGAATCATAGCAATATTTTGTTCTTTCAAAATTTTTATTGTATTTTTTAAACGTTTTGCCATTTGTGCGTATTTGTAATTTTTCCACGTTGTTTCATTAAACAACCGGTGTTTGAAGTTTGTCGATAGGAGCAGATTTAGAATATGCGAAAATAATGCTTATTTCTTGAAAATAAGCGCCAGTTGACACCGTTGTAATCCTATATGGGTCAGACGATGTTCTTTGCACAATTATTCCTGAAGGAATCATTATTGCAACATAGAAATTTAAATTTGTATACATTTTCTGAAACAGAAAAAATTCTACGTCCAAATTATTTACGAGTTAATTGTTTATCGAATTTAATTTTGTGGAATTTTTTAGACATACGAGTTAGAAGAGAGTAAGGAGAGGACAGAGTTTTAGCAGACGTACGTATTTTGGTAATTTGGTCAAAAAATTTTAATTTATAGAGTATTCGGAATCTGTTCTTCAGTTGAGTTTTTTTGTCTGCATCACTTCGGTTGTATTGTAAAGTGATTTCCAATTTTGTGAATTATTTCCATATAATTTTTCCATCTACAATATTTCTTTCTTTTCAAAAACTT
Source organism: Ericerus pela (assembly GCA_011428145.1). Taxonomy (NCBI): domain Eukaryota; kingdom Metazoa; phylum Arthropoda; class Insecta; order Hemiptera; family Coccidae; genus Ericerus; species Ericerus pela. Next base: position 259,984 of record WOFM01000074.1, on the reverse strand, counting down.
TTTTTTCATACATATAATTTTTTTATAATTTTATATTTTTCCTTCGTTCATTTTCTATTAAGCCAGACCTGCATGAATCAGCAGATAACCTACTAGATACTAATTTCAAACTTCGGTTGTGTAATGAAACAACCTGGAAAAATTGCAAATATGCAGAAATGGCAAAACTATTGAAAAATGTAATAAAAAATTTGAAAGAAAAAAATATTGCAATGATTCATGATTTCTACTCAACTCCATCTTCCATTCGAAGCAAACGAAGCATATTCACCCCGATTGCTGTCAATTTCTAAATTTAATTTTCTCGCAAATGAAATTTCTTTAAAAGAAGAATTTGACATTTTAAAAAACCAACTTTTGAACGAACATGTATCATTAGTAAATATGTCCACTAATCTGCATAATTGTATCGATCATACTAATAGTTTCATGATGAAATTTATCTCTCATACAAACTTATTTATTGAAAATTTTCTCAAAGAGCATGAACTATTAATATCTCTAAACTATATATAAGGATTCTATGATAACTACTTAATAAACACGTTAAGATTATCAAATATCCTAACTTCTTGGAAATCTCATATGATTTCTTTTTCGATTATTTTGAAAGAAATTCTCGAAAAAGATATCTTAAAATTACTAGAAATTATAAAAAACCTAGATCTTGATCTAGCCATTCCCATTAAGGATATTCAAAATTACTATCATGCAGAACTTGTAAACTGTAATTTCTATAAAAATACTTTGGAACTAGAAATCAAAATTCCTTTAAAACAACTGGATTGAAAATATGAAATTTACGACTTCATTCTGCTCATGTTCAAAAGTCATTCTAATGAACTGTGTAGTTGGGATCACAAACCGTCCTAGATAATTTATGAAATTATAACTAATTCTGCGCGTTACATCAGTGGAACGAATCTCCGCTACGGTAATTCAGACAAACCACTATGCTTCCTTCCATCTAATAGAGGAAGTGACAAATTATCTTCCTGTGCAAAGAGTCTTTTCTTCCAAGATGTAAACCAAAATTTACTACAGTCTTGCTCATTTAAATGTAACTCTAATACTAATCAAACCTTGGTGCATTCTATTGGACGCTCAAAATTTACTATTGTGAACTTGAATTCTCTTGTTGCAACCAATTATATTACGAAAAAATCGGAAAAGCTTAAAATTAACAATAATTCCCCTGGTGTAACGTATATTTTCGTCTATTTTTAGAAATGACGAACATACTCGTTCACTTATTTTCGAATACCAAAAACGTAGATATTTATCAACAATTATCATCCTATAACTCTTTATAAACAACCACTAAATTACCCGTATTTAATTTTATGTATAAAGATATACTCTCTGTATATTCATGACCTAGTTGTACCTGTCCCTCGAGTACTCGACGAGTCAGCACAACCCTATAATAACAACACCGTACCTCACTTTATTTATCCAACACGTTCATTTCCATACCCTAAACGAGTATGTAATCCCTCGTTTCAGTGGAATAAAACACATTTCTTCGACAGCTAATTCTAAGTACCTGATGCCTCTCTAGTAGAAGTCTATAGTGAACAGATAGTCTTGCTTGTTGAATTGTGATTGTATATGTATAAATATTAACGTATATTCATGTACCTGTATGTACTAATTATTATCTTATTAAATGTGTAAACTCACTTGTGTATTTTAAAATATTATTGAGTCTCAAACAAATGTTAAGGTCCACTATAGTTTGTGGATAATAAACTTGAATATATATTAGAAGTATTACTGCTTTTTAAGTACGTGATATTTCGTGTATGGTGTACTCCCGAAAGTGGTTCTAATTAGGTACTTTACCACCTCTTTTTGCCGTTACATTATTGGCGCACAACTGGTCTGCTATTGCGAATTGAACTCTCGCTCTAGTACCTACTCAAAGGAATTATTGATCCAAGCTGTTGTTTCAATTCCTCTGGTTTGAAGTACTTTGCTCTAACCTTGAAAACTCTAGTCAATTACTCAATGAGAAATGCTTAAGGCGCGCTCTTGAGGAAAGGAAGTAAAGGTTATTTGCAAGTGGAAAAAAACAAGTAGTGAAAAGAAAAACCGACCTTCAAAACCAACCAAGGATATTTATTGTACAAAAATAAAAACAGGAGTATCTACAAAGGGTGAAGGTGAAGAAGATTTTGGCGATAGAAATAACAGCGACGGATTTATCAAGCTCCTGTTCAAACAAAAGAAGAAATAAAGTAACAATTAATATTAATTATAACTCGCGTCCCTCCCTTAAATATAAGAAGTGTTAAATAATTATAAGTCGCGAAAAAATTTATTTTTAGGAATGAAACTTGGGAAAATTTATCCGAACCCAATACTACTAAAACTAATTTAATTTGGATTAACGAAGGTAAAAATTTCGAACTAATTAATATATGTCAAAATTTAAATATTGAAGTTGATAAAAAATATTTTTCTCGTATAAAAACGCAAGAGGATATCCTATTAAAAATGAAATCTAGTAAAGAAATACAAAAATTATTAACGCTTGAAAATATAAAAATAATTTTGCAAACAACACGTAAACCTTGTGAACAAATCCTCGAATTAGAAAATCCTATTATAAAAAAATATTTTGATCCCCCTAGTACGTCAACCCCACTTTTGGAAAATCTGGATAATCCCACACCATTTCCAAGAGTCAAGACAGCAATTAACCTTACTGACATTACTGAGTGCTTAGAAAAATCTGACGAAGATTTCCTCAGCCCAGAAATCGAAACAAGAATTTTAGAAAATTTTATTCCCCCTGTAGAAAATAAAATGACAAGAAAGGCTGCAGTAAACATCAGACCTTCCCTATATGGAGATATCGTATCATTTTTAATTGGATTTGAAAATGAAGCGGAATCGTTATATTGGGATGCGAATATGAAATTTAAAAAAATAAGAATTGCATTCTCAGGTCTTGCTAAACAAATATTTGTGGATAGAATTCAAGCAAACCCTGAATGCAATAATTGGCAAAATACTAAACAAAAAATTTTGGAAGTCTTTACTAGAACTAAACCTCAATTATGCAAAATATTATACGAAAGAAATTATAATGGTGAAGCTGATTTCTCTGCGTACATTATGTTTGTAAAAAGAATCCTAAAACAAATTGAGCCCGATATATCTGAAGAAAAAATTATTGAAAAAATTATACCTAATCTTCCCAAAAAAGAAAGAGTATTTTTAATAAAAAAAGAACCAAAAACAATTCAAGAACTTGATAAAGCCTTTTCTAAATACCTAGAATTTAAAGATAAAGCATTTGGACATGTAGATCCCATCTTACGGAAAAAAATTGACCAACTAGAAAAAACTATTGAAAAATTAAAAGCTGGAAAACGGATAAGAAAACTGAAAAAAATGTAAATTTAGTATCATCTGATCCAGTCTGGAAAGCTGAGATGGAAAAAATGAGCGCTGCAATAGCGAACATTTTGAAATCTCAGGAATCCAGGAAAAACAAAAATCTCCAAAATAAAAATAATAATAATGAACCAAATAATTACAATCAAAATCAAAACCAAAACCAAAATCAAAATCAAAACCAAATCAAAATAGGAATAATAATAATAATAATAATAATAATAATAATAATAATAATAATGGTAATTGGAACCAGAACCAAAACTGGAACCAAAACAACCAAAATAGAAATTGGAATAATAATCTAAACTTTAATAATAATTATAAAGGCAGAAACTTTAATCCAAATTTTCGTAGAAACAATTTTACTAGACATAATAATGGACATACTCCAACAGAATCCGAACTGGAACCAGTTTGGCCTTCCAAATTGGAATAATGCTCCAGCTTGGTCTGGAATTTCATTTAATACTCCCCAAAATCTTCCCTATGTGGCTGCAAACACTCAAATGATTGCCCCTTTGGCACCATTGATGGCATTCCCACAACAAAATTAAATCCAACCATCAAACCCCCAGGCCTGCCAAAATAGTTGCTCAAAAAATTGATTGTCCCTCTTACAGATGATTTGTCAGGTGTAAGGGATGTCTTGAACAAAGAATTGAAACAGGTTAACAATGTTAGTGAGGAGAAATTTCAAAATAAAGGGTACTGCAGAACCCAATGTAAATTTCACCTACCATTTGCCATTTGTGGTAAACAAATACTTAGTCTAGTCGATCCAGGTTCGGAACAGACACTTATTGATGAAAAAGTTTTAATGAAAGTCAATTTTATAGAACCAATTCTACCAACTAAAGTAAGATTTTGTGGAGCGGATAGCCAACCTCTTGAGGTCATAGGAGTAACCAATGTGATTTTTCCATTGATCATTGTATTTACTCACATCCCACCTTCGTTGTCCGAAACTTAGTAGAACCGGTCACATTGGGTTACGACGTTTGTCAACCCATAAAGCCAAAATGGACTTTTCGAAAAACAAGTTCACTTTAACGTGTGGTGATGAGGAGCGATGTTTTGACATGCCTGAATGTCAGAATTATCCTATTGAAAAGGCAAATAAGTTAGGTTATATTAAGCCCTTTAAATATTATGCCCCCCAAACTTTTGAAATTGAGGCAAATTCAGTGCTTTCTGTGTGAAACATCCATGGAAGAAAAACATAATTTCTTTGTAATCGTATCAGAAGACACGAAAGCAACTGTTAATCATAATAACAGACCTCAAGTGATCTATAAAGGCGAATACCTAGGAAAATTTGAATTAAGTAGTGCAGTAGAAATTAATTCCTGCCAAATAGAAAAAATTACTGAAAATACTATTTTTAAGGATAATCGATGAAACCCTATCCCGATTAACCCAAAATTGTCGCTTGAACAAAAAATAAAAATGTACGAAATAATTAATGAATTTAATAATATTTTTACGGGAAAAACGGACGAAGTCTCCATTTGCAAAGTACCCGAACAAGTTGTCCGAGTAGACGACGAAACTCCACTGTGGTGAAGAAATTTTAAATTCTCACATGCAGAACATGAGGCCCTACATAAACTAGTCGATGACTTAGTAAAAGTAAGTGTCCTAAAAAAAACAAAATTGAAATTTGAATCTCCAATATTTGTAAAAAAGAAACCAGACGGAGTCTATCGAGTATTGGTAGACTACCGAAGAATGAATCAAACAATTATTATGGACAATAAACGTGTTCTGACATTTGATATTATTTGGCCATACTTAAGAAATAAAAAATGGTTTACGACAATTGATTTAAACAGTGGATATTTACAGATTCCTCTCACTGAAGAATCTAAACAATACACTGGAATAAATGTGGATGGAATTGGATACGTATTCAATTTTACCCCAATAGGTTTAAGCATATCCCCTTCCATTTTCCAAACCATCATGGATGACATATTCCAGGATATATTCTGGAAAAAAAATGGTATGTTACCTGGACGACATTTGCATTTTTGGTGAAATGTTCGAGAAATGTCTCGAAAATACAAGAGAAGTGCTAAAAAGATTAAATGAAGTAAATTTAAAAATAAAAACAAAAAAATGTCAATTCGCAATGAACGAAATTGAAATATTAGGACATACTGTCCGGTATAATGAATTACGCCCACTAAATAAAAATATTGAGGCAATTAAAAATTTAAATCCTCCTAATACGTTATTACGATCATTTTTAGGATTGATAAATTATCATAGGAAACTAATTCCTAATTTAGCTAAAATTACTGCCCCTCTTACTGACTTGCTAAGAGGAACAGATAGCAAATCAAATGCCAAAATTAAATTAAATCAAGAACATCTTGAAATTTTTGAAAAATTAAAAGAATAATGATTTCCAAACCTGTATTAGCAATTTACAATCCAAAATTGGAAACCTGCGTAGAAGTTGATATTTCGAAAATCGCATTAGGTGCAGTGTTGCTGCAAACTAATCCCATTACGAAGCATAAATACCCAGTTGGATATTTCTCTGAAAGAGTCCAACCGACCCAGTCAAAATTATGTTCTTTTGACTTGGAAATGTTAGCAATAACAAATGCATTAGACCATTTCCGTGGATACTTACTAGCATTACGCTTTGTAGTATACACAGACCATAAATTTCAGATTTACCATCAGAAATTTAATACCCCAAGCCCAAGATTAATCAGATTAATCTCTAAATTAAACGAATATAGTTTCCAAATTAAACATATCACCGGAAAAAATAACTGTATGACTGATATGTTATCTCGTCCTCATGATGAACCAGACGAAATTACGTTTGAAAAAGGTGAATTTTTAGTAAATAAAAAATATGCCCTTCATGATGAAGAGAAAAATATGAATATCCTATGTAGAGTTCACAACCCTGCCCCATTAAATCCTGTATTCTATCAAAATCAAAATTCGTGGTACTATCCAAGTACGACGTCCCAAGGCTGTTATTATCCTCCCTCCCCTGCATCAACTTTCCCATATTATCCCGTATTACAAACCACAATCCCACAGAGTGAAATAAACCATTCTGAAAATTGTCCTAATAAAACTACAAATGTAGTCACAAGATCTGCACTTAAAAGAGAAGAATAATTAATTGGCGCCCGAACAAAACAATTTGTGTTTCTAATTGTGGTAAAAAGTCGAAATAATTTCCAAAAATATTTGTGAAAAAATAAAAATTTTATTAAATAAAAAGAAACACAGCATCTTAAAGTGCCGATATTAACGTGCAGTAAAAATTCCAAGTAAAAAGAATCCAGTTTACAGTCCATCCAATCCAAAATTCAACAGACGACGTCTCTGCAGCAAAGTCTTCCGAAGAAAACACGCCAAATCTGCAATCACCTTGAGGATTGAAGATCGTGATGTCAGGAAACCGTGGTGCAGATATGTTAAACTGTTACAACAAAATCAACAACAAAAACTTGTGAGTCCAACAACATTTACTAACCCTATGATCAACGAAGATCTCAATAACAATAACGCTAACACCTAACTCAAAGTGTTTCAACCAAACTCACTGGATCTCAACTCTCACCAATCGTGAACTAAAAAACGTATTGTTAAACATTTGTGATTTACCTCTCCCTAAAGTTAAAAACAGACCCGAGTTACAACTTGCTCTAGGCTTTTTTATCCAAACTCACCCTAAACTTCCTATTAACTCTCTCCTTCATCAAACTAATATTGACGATCTAACCATAAAACCTAATTCAGAACGTCTTGCAAAAAAATAGCCAATCAAAAAATATCAGAAACCTCTTTTGACGATAATACCTTAATAACATTCGACGATTCCGAATACCTTCCTGAATCTAATGAAATTTCATCAAATTCAGAAGAAAACACTCCAAACACGTCAACATCTACAATCATTCAAAATCATAACAAAACAATTCCACAAATTTCAGAATACATCCATACACCTTCCAAATCTCCAGAAGAAGCTTACTATAAATCAAATCTTCTAACAAAAAGACTACGAGAAATAGCTGAAAATATGGCTAATACCAATAATAATAATATTAACAATGGAAATAACAGACCTTCCACATTTTCAAATTTACCTTCAGAAAACATAAAAACATTTTTAACCCAATTCGAGATAGAATGCGAAGCATTTGGCTGGCTAGATGATGCTACAAAATTCAGAAAAATAAAAATTGCATTTACCAGAAACGCCTAACTAATATTTAACGAAATATTAGCAAACGATCCTACAATACTAACATACGAATCACTGAAACCAAAATTATATGAATCATTTAAAAAAACAGTTCCACAATTATGAGAAACTCTCCATAAACGAGTTTATAAAGGAGATGATGATTTCCTAGACTTTGTCATATTTGTCTCTAAAACTTTAAAAGAGATAGAGCCTTGTATAACAGACGAAAGGATAATAGATCATATCTATAGATCTCTCGGAGAAAAAGAACGAGAACATATTGTGAAACTGAGACCAAAAACAGTTCCTGAATTATATAAAGCATTCGATGATTATCTATACTGTAAAGATAAAACAATACCACTCATACATCCACTTGTTACCATCGAAGTAGAAAAATTAAAATCACAGTTAGAATCATATAAACTAGCTATGGAAGAAGCTAATTCAGAAATGCTAAAATTAAAATCATCCAAAAAACAAATTAATGCATATAATAAAGAAAAAAACATCACAAAAAATGAAGAAACTCCAGAAGAAACTAGTCTAGCACAAGAAGTTAAAAAACTTGTAGCTGCAATTACTAACACTAAAATTAATAATGGAAATAACACATCACAAAATAGGCAAAATAATAATTCAAATTACCGTGGAAATAAAATCCAACAAAATTTTAAAGCAACAAGTGGAGGACGAGGATATTACAATAACTATAATAATGGAAATAATTTTAATAATTTTAACCAAAATGGTAATTCAAGTAATTATCCCACTCTTCCTTCCTCTCAATATTACCAAAACCAATATTTCCATAATACAAATTATCGAGGAAATAATTACCGTGGAAATCCAAGATTTCAACGAAGTTATTTCAGAAACAATAACTGGAGTAACTACGGACAATATCCAAATTACAATAACAACATGCCTATGATGTAGGCTATTCCATTTAACGCAACCACAACTCAAAACCAGAATGTTGTACAAAACCCACAAACAACATTTCCAGCAATTACGTATCCAATGCAAAATGCAAACCAAAAAACTCGTAAGTGCCCCTACAGCACTTACACGAGATGTTGCAGGGGAACTATGTGAACAAAAACATATAAATGAACCTACAGAAATTTTAAAAAAACGTATGACATTACAAAAAAATCCGAATGTTATAGTCATTGCTCCAACCAGAAAAAACGAGATTCAATGTCGTTTATACCTTCTATGTAACGTATTAGTTATAGATACCTATGGATTAATAGATTGCGGTGCAGAATCAACACTAATACATTGGAAATTTGCGAAAAATGTTCCATTAGAACGAACATACGATGTTTTATATGCTGCAAATGAAATTGAACTCAAAATAAAAGGAATTGCAACTATTCCAATTATATTTAATGGACATTCATTTCCAATAAAAGCATACGTCGTAGAAGATCTAATTGAGAATGTTATTATAGGCTACGATTTTTTAGAAAAATATAAAGCCATATTAGACTTTTCATCAAGCAAATTCTCAATACCATGTGATGATAAAATCATTTCAATTTCCATACCAAAGAACTCTTCAACAAACAATAACTCAGAACAAGTAACATTTGTACGAGCAACAAACGACTATATTATTCAACCTTACGAAATAATTTTCCTACAAACATTACCACCATTCACTCAAAAACAAAGAAGTTTTAAAAATTTTCAATCCAACAAATTTACTAAAAAGAGTACGAAAAAATCAAGTACTAGGAACATTAAAGTACATGGTTGATCAAAAACCAACTCAACAAAAAGTTTGCGTAACACAAAGCAAATTATATGATCCAGAAGGAACAGAAGTTAATATTTCTAAAAATATTACAAATGAACAAAAACAAAAAGTTATTGATGGAATAAAAAATTATGTTGATATTTTCACTCATTCTACAAAAAATTATCTTTAGCAAAAGTTAAACCCATTCATATAGATTTAAAAGATAATAAACCAGTAGTTCGAAGAAACTATAAAATGGCATATAAAGAAAGAATGGAATGGCTAAAGAAAATTGATGAACTAGAAAAAGCAGGAGTATTAAAAAGACAACCATCAACTTACGAATCACCAATGTTTCTGAAAAGAAAACCAGATGGATCATTCAGACCACTTGTAGATTACAGAGCTGTCAACCAAAAAATCAAGACAAGCAGAACTCGAGTACCGAGAATAGACTCGATATAGCCACATTTACGAAGCAAAAAATTCTTTTCGATCATAGATCTGAACTCAGGATATTTCCAACTACCACTTTTTGAAGAATCCAAACCAATCACAGGAATCAACATAGAAGGAGTAGGTTGTGTATTCAACAGCATGCCACAAGGACTTAGCTTAAGCCCCTCTGTATTTCAAAAAGCTATGGTAGATATCTTTCACGATATTCTATGGAAAAAAGTAATTATCTACATAGATGACATATGTGTCTTTGTTGAAACATTTGACGAATGTTTAGAAAACACCATCGAAATTTTACAAAGACTGAAAAAATACAATTTTTGTGTAAAAACAAAAAAAAGTTTCTTTCTCCAAGACACAATAGAACTTCTAGGTCATAAAATTGGCAACGGAAAATTAGAACCACTTTCAAAAAATATTGATGCAATAAGAAACATGAATCTACCAAAAACACTCAAAGAAGTACGACGATTCATTGGTATGTGTGGATACAACAGAAAAATGATACCAAATTTTACAAAAAAGATGTTACCCATCATGAAAATTCTTGAAGGAAAAGACAGTCGTTCTAACGAAAAAATAGAATGGTTACCAGAACATCAAAAATGTTTCGACGACATGAAACATATCCTTCTTTCACAACCAGTCCTACAAATTAACAATTTAGAAGCATTAACCTGCATAGAAGTAGATGCATCAAAAGAAGCTATAGGTGCAATATGCAGACAAATAGATCCTGTTACAAACAAAAAATATACCATTGGATATTTTTCAGAAAAATTAAAGGCGAGTCAAAAACACTTGTGCTCGTTTGATCTTGAGATGTTTGCAATTACACAATCTTGCCAACATTTCAGAGATTTCCTTCTTGGTACAGATTTTATAATCTATACAGACCACCAACCGTTAACTTACCAACATCGGATGAAAACACCTTCACCCAGACTTGCAAGATTAGTCTCTAAACTAGGAGAATTCACATTTGATATAAAACATATATCAGGAAAAGACAACGTAATGGCAGATTTTCTTCCCCGACCCAAAATAAAAATGTCAACATTGTCACAAGATCAAAATCAAAAAATTTGGAACCACCCAAACCAAATCAAAGTTTGAAAAAAGAAAAAATTTTGAAACCCAAAATTGATAATAAAAAGAATATTATCAACGACGATAATATTTTCGATCCAATCACTGGAAAAAATAAAGATGGAATCAAGAAAAATGAAACCATTACATTTAAACCCGACGAAAAAATAAGAACACTTATTTATGGAAAAGACATTCCTATCGAAACACTGGCTGATCACCAACAGCTAGATGATTACTGGGGACAAGTTTATAAATTTCTTGTCGAAGATTTCATTTTTGATCATAAACTGTCAAAACAAATTTCAAAACACGCTCATAAATTTTACCTCGGAAAAGATGACATTATATACAAGAAAAAATCAATTCATGGTAATCCATACCAGGATGTTCCTGTAATTCCAACATCTTTAATACCAACAATCCTGAAGGAATGCCATGATGACCCAATCAATGGAGGACATTTTGGACGACAAAAAACAAGAAAAAATAAAATCAAAATATTTTATTCTGAAAATTTCACAGAAAGTGAACGATTATATAAGTTCTTGTCCTGAATGTCAAATGCAACAACAAAATCCAAAAGAAATTGGAATGATGAAACCAATTCATGTCAAGGAATTCGATCCATTTTCCCATATCAAAATAGATTTCATTGGAAAATTTAATAACAGTTACGAGAAGAACTATGTTCTCGTAGGTGTCGATAAATGCACTAATTATTGCATTATAAGACCTGTTAGACACCCTAACGCGAACAGTGTCGTTAAATTTCTTAAAAAAATTATGACATCTCACGGAAAACCAAAACTAATATCGTGTGATAACAGAACACACTTTAGAAACGACATCGTACATAAATTCTGCAAGGACAATAACATTGAAATAATACACTCATCAGCATATAGTCCACAAACGCAAGGACTAGTTGAATGAACTAACGGCATTATCAAAAAATGCTTAGCGAAGTATAATCCAAAGTCCGAGGACGAATGGATTGACACACTTTATATCGTAGTGTATGCGTATAATACATCGCCCATTCACTACTTAAATAACACGTCACCATTTTTCTTCCTTCATGGTTATGAACCTCGCACACAGTTAAATGACATATATTCGATACCGTCAACAAAACCAATGACCGAAAGAAACAACGTACTCAACAACTTAAAATCGACGAAAGAAAAAATTCCCGTATTAAAACAGAAAGCGTCAGTAATAAACTCACGAAACTACAATAAAAACAAAGTTTCGTATAAATTTAAACCAAACGATCTGGTATTAATTCGGCAAAGTAAAAATGTCGCAAAAAATAAATTTAAATACCAAGGACCATTCAGAATTATAAAGAAAAATGCAGATTTAAATTATACGATACAATACACGTATAATGACGATAGACAACCTACTGAAGAAAATGTTCATGTCAGAAGACTTATACCGTATGTCCTTAGAAAAAATGACATAAACAACACCATTATTCAACCAGAAATTAAAGACTCGAAACAAAAATCGAATCTTAAAATTTTATCAGTGAATAATAAATCAACGACTAACTTTAAAAAACCAACCATTGAAGATGCAAGCGATGAAGAAAATAAAGAAGATTCATTACATGATATTATAATATCAATGAATAGAAATAGAGGCAGAAAAAATTAATGATATTTTGGCTTTATTTTAGACTCAAACGTCATACTATTATTTTCCTTTTATTACTTCTTTTATTTCCTCTCATACAATTTTTATCTTTCCTTTTTACATACTTTTAAGTATATTTCCTCAAACTTGGGAAAACATATATATTTTTTGGATCAAATTTTTACGATTTTTTGAGAATTTTAGAAAAATTTATATATTACATTTTGTTAATATAACGTATTTTACTTATATGTGTTATGTTAATTTATTTATTTTATATTTTCTTACCTTTTTTTTTGCGATCTATATTCCCGTATACTCTTCCTTCTTGACCCATGTCCGTGTTGATCGACGACCCCGTCTGGCCAACTGTTGTCGTTTCGGCGCGATGTCAGGTCCATTGATCCCATTATCTTTCAGCACAGAACTTTTTGCAGTGCTTCTCCAGTTTGCTGTTGGATCAGATTTTGCAGTGAACTTGAAGGGCTTGTAAACTGAACTCGACGATGCTATGTTCCGAGGAACTCCAAAGGGATATTTTTCTCTCCTCTCCTTATTCTCTTTTATTGTAGAAGAGATGGATTTGCGAGATGCTTTAAGGTTTTTATGATCTTTTCGAACGTCTCGGATGCTAATCATATTATTCAAATCAGGTGTGGTTGCCCGATTTTGAACCCGATTAGGTGTTTCTACCCAACTTTTGATATTGGACGAAGTCCACAATTTCTCCTCTTCAGATGGTTTGTTAGACACTTTCAAAATGTTGTCAGAAGTCCCGGTGAACACACAAGTAAGAACTACTCGTGGAAGTGGCTTCACTTGAGCAACAGAAACTTCTTCTGACGGAACAATGCGCTTTTTAATAAAAGGCACATTTGTTTCCCCGATCAAACGTTTCTCTTCCTCAGTCAAGTTCACCTGAACACCAACATCAGCTTTTGGTTTATGGAAAGTTGGCACATAGTCAACGTCCTGATACTTCAAAACATTGAGCTCATCTTCGAGTTTTGTCTTGCTATTGAAGATATAGGGATAAAGTTTATCTATGTACGGCGTTATAATCCTATTGCGGATTGTAGCTAGTCCGATACTGTATCCTGGACGTAAATTTCTTTTTATCGTCAGGATATTGTTGAAGCAGCTAATTTCCACAATAGAACCCCAACAATCCCAAATAAAGGATTTGAACCTTGTAATTTTCGACCTTTGTGTCATATCGATAAGATCGATAGAACGCAAGTGAAGAAATCGACACTCAACGATTTCATTGATTTCGTGTTGGATCATGATCAGTGATGCCAACACACCTGTCAGAAACGCGAGTGGAACACCGTGTTCTTGAGTCAATCTCTCAGCTTTACTCAAAGCGAAAGACGACCCAACCTTTATTTTGATGCCTTCCGGCAAGTAAACACATAATGATGACAACATACCATTTACAAAGGTCACTGCTTCCTCGCAGACTGCCAAATCTGAAATGTAACCATCTGTCAGGACAAAAATTGATATGATCCGTCCATCCCCAACATCTCATCGTGCTCTCTTGCCACGTTGGTTGATCCGGATGCATCAAAAAGTTCACCATTGTCCAAACCTGTCGATGGATGACCAATATCGCTCGTCGATAACATCTACAGTCTATCCAAGCTGAGATGAGATCTAGAGTGACATCATCGAAAGTCACCGTCTCATCGGCCATCGCAATACCACACCTCGGAAATATTTTGGCATCGAGAACCGGACGTACACCTCTAAGATCAATAAATGCCTTACCGCCTTTTTGAATTCACTCTCGATCACATTTTTGTTTTTTAAAGATGAACACCCAAGCGTCATCTTCCTAAATCCCTTTTGGATACTTTCCATCTTCCCTATTAACAACTTGTTTATCACCGAGCGAATTGAAATTTCTCGTTTACAAAATTGAAACGCAGGTTTCATTAAAAAAATTTTTTCATATTGAAAAAATAAAAATTTTATTTTCCCGAAAATAAAAATTAATTATGCCCGTACCAAGGATGTAATGCAAACTCCGCAAACCGAACAAAATTCAAAAATTTCTAATGCAAAACCGAAACACGAAAAAAAGTACAAGTACGATCTTGCTGTTCGAAATAGACGTAAAATTCGCGATAGACACACTATTTATGAACGGACTTAGACACATAAATAGGTTTGCACAATCTCGATAGAAAGCTAAAGACGAACTGATTTTTTGATTTAAATTTTGAAATTATATAAACATCATTTTTTCCCTTTTTCCCATTTTTTCTCCCTAAAAAATGATGTCAGCCTAACGTCAGTTTTCTTTTTTCCAATAATTATTTAATTATTCTTGGTAAAAATTCATTTATTTCATCTCTTAAAAATTAATTTTGAGAAAATCTCCATCTCTAAGTTTTGTCATATTTGCAATTTTGTGTTGCAGATGGATTTTCGTTCAAATCTTTCTGACCATTTTTTCGTTTAATGTCACGAACGGAATAAAAATCAGCAGTCAGCACAACGTGCCTAATTCGATATTTACAGCATCCACTGGAGCCTATTTCGAAGAATATAAACGTTTACGTATATATCAACAAACTGTTCCAATAATCTATACAGTTCAATTGAACTTAACAAATTCAGCAGAATTCATCAGAACCAATATTTATTCACTTTTGACTAAGAAATGCGATTGGGATGATCTCACATGCAGATTACACCTTGTCAGCAAAAAATATAAAATTCTTTTTGAATCGCTGATTCACTCGAACATTGCAACTGTTCAAGATTTTTATTCGCTACCTCATGGATTATGAATAAAAAGAGAACCCACTTTAAATCAAGTTAGAGATTTTTTCGGAGATCTTCTTTCTGTCTGTTGTAGAGTTTTAACCTACAAAGACAGAGAATCCCTCTCAGAAAACGAAATTTCATTAAAATCCTAATATAATGCTCTAAAAGATATAGTTATATCAGACCATTCAGATTTATTAAATATTACTGGAAATATAAAATCCATATCCAAAAATTTCCAACATTTTTACGATGACTATATCACAGCAAGAAAAATTCTTGACAACACTTTGTCAAAATACGAAAAAGAATCATGGATTATCGGTGAAATCACCAATTACGAAAATTCAATTTGAATGTATTACGACTCGTATATGCTCCATTCTATGAAAATAAACTATATCCTTAATTCTTGTAAAGATCACCATTTACCCTCAATTGTTGTATCTAACAACACCCTATATGAAGATCTATTAAAATTAACCCCCCTCTTGTTAAAAAACAAGCTTGAACTGACAATTCCCATTGAAGACCTTATGACTTACTATCATATGGATCTTATCAATTGTAATATATACGACGATATACTTGAAATAGAACTAAAAATCCCTGTA
The DNA here is from genome assembly GCA_011428145.1 of Ericerus pela. NCBI lineage: Eukaryota > Metazoa > Arthropoda > Insecta > Hemiptera > Coccidae > Ericerus > Ericerus pela. The sequence continues at coordinate 244,017 of WOFM01000074.1, read as the reverse complement.
AAACAAGCAAATTCTAATTATCGATCTTATAAATTTATTCCCTTAACCTTTAAATCCCATAATAATCAACTTTGCTCTTGGGAGCAAGAACCATCAATTATTATCCATAATTCCGATGATGAATCTGTACGATACATCACAAGAACCGATTTACGTTATTGTAACCCAGAAAAACAATTATGTTATCTACCAGATAACAGAGGATCTGACAAAGTTTCCTCATGTGCTAAAACATTATTTTTACGTAAGCCATATAATGATATTCTTAAATCATGTTCTTTCCGCTGTGAAACTAATCACGGAAATACAATAATTCACCAATTTTCTGAAAACAAGTTTGCAATTACCAATCCTTTACATTTATTTGCTACTGATACTTTACCCTCTAAATCTGTTGAAATTTCAACAATATCATCATATCCTGGAACAATTCTCTTAACAGTTCCATGTCATGTGCAAATTGAAAACAAATTGGAAAATGATTTCTCTGAAACCATTATTCCAAGAGGTTTTCCATGCCCCCGAGATATGCCCGATGATGTTCATATCGAGCATCATATTCCTCTTTTATGGACTAAATATGATGTTGTAATTGATTCTGATATCAAAAGGACAATTGCATTACCAAGCATACATGCTTATAACCCCAATTGGACTATGTTCATACCATATTTCTCTCCTATCAGTCCTACCAATGAACTCAAAGAAAAATTAGATAATTTCAAAATTAAATTCAATAATATTGGAGATCGTAATTCAATTTCATTAATTACTATAATTGTATTAATTTGGTTATGATTTATTATGTTTACTGCAATTTATTTATTCCTTATATTTTATATACGATTAAGAAAACCATTAGAAAGTAAACATATTGCGCAACTATTCTATGAATTGACAAGTGACGTAGAAAATAATATAAACAAAAATTATGAAGATGTCAATGTTAAAAAAGATAATTCTAAATAAGTTTTATAAATTTTGTAATATGATATATATCGATCAAATGAATACTATGTTATATAATTAATAATGTTTTATGAATATTATGTTGAAAATCTATATTTTATATCCAAGTGATCCAACCCTTTACTTCCAAATTCATGTTTCTACCAAACATTGAATTTCAAACTACTAGGGTATTTATGTAACGATATTTTCGTATCGTTCATAATACGAAATATTTTCGTATTACTAATTATCATCATCATCATTACTTTCTCTCTATTTTTCTATTATTTCTCATTCATTATCTCTCACGTCATTTCTTCAAGTCAAGACTTGTTTGATGACATCATTTCCTGCATAAACAGTTACTGTGTTTACTCATAAACAATGAACTCATCTTTTGTTTATACTATTTCTGCAATCTTGCATATATACTAATTTCCACTAATGTATTTGTGAACACCCACTTTATGTCATGTTCTTACGAGACCATTGGTCATACTTACTGTACATATATTTCTATTAACCAATAAGATCAAAACCCTTCTCAAACACTCTGTAAATTCGCCTGAACCTTCCTCTTTTTACTTACTATATAATCTCATGTTTTGTGCTGTTTCATTCATTCTTATTCTAATTCTAATTCTACTTCAATCAAGTTTACCTTTTGATTACTTTGCTATACTAATTCTTTTAATCTTTGATGTTTACTACTGTTACTCTCTAATACACCTTTTTAATTAACTTGTGTATTTGATTGTTCTGTTACGATATATAACCGTCACAAAAACCAAAGTAACTATGTGTAAAGTATATTACCTGTAGTTATTTAGTTTTTTCATTCACAATGTTTTTTTTTTATTATTATTCATCCTCCATTCCTTTCCCCTTACCCCTTCCGACATAAAGCCAAAAAAAATTTTTTTTGTTCCTTTCTCTCCTCTTCCTTTACGTGTGAACAAATTTATTTGAAAAATTAAATTATTCAAAATAAAGTAGAAAAAAAAACTTACCAATAGCCCACATCTTGGAATATCCCTCCAGGAACTCCTTCAACCGTTCCCCACTGGATGAGCTGCTGCTTTCGGATGAACTAGGTGACGCATTCCCCAGGTCTCGAGCACCGTCTGAGGACCCGCTCTCCTCAGTGGACATACCCTCTTCTACGGATGGAGTATTCCATAAAAAGGAGTAGACGGTCAGCTCAGACAACAGCCATCCACCACGGTACAACTGGCCCGATTGTATTCAGTGGCATCGTAGTGACGCTGGAGGTGGAACCCGGCAGTGGAAATTGACAAATGCAGACGCGGTTTATAATAGTCGTTTATGAATCGAACGAACCGAACCCCGGCGGTACCGATTCAGAGATCATTCAGGTAAAACTGATCAAGGTGCACATACTCTATGGTAACCTTCTCCTTGGTCTGCTGCAAAACACACAGCAAACCAACCAAAAGCCCAGAGAGTATGTGGAACCCTACCAGTCCTCTAGTATCCAGATTTTCATGGAAAATCAGTTTGAGCCCGGATGGCCCAAACTCGACGACCATGGAATGCGGATAGAATATGCGAAGCTTGAACAAAAGCTTCTTCGCATATTCCTCCGAATGAGGACAGCAGATAAACCAAAAAGAGTGGCTCCAGTAGCCTAAATCTTCTTCAATCACCTCACCTGGGATTTGGGATGATTCAAACTTGTTTAAAAAATCTCCGTGATCAGAGACGGTGGATACGCGGTAGAACAACGAAAAAAGACAGTGGAGCGAGAAGTACAGTCGAGGTTCACACATACAATCCTGAAACTGTCTAATCTTCGTGGAACCTGATCTCCAAGAAACCAGGTCTCATTGGCCTCCACAATGCCCGACGACATGAACATGCGTTCATTCATGTAAACGATCGTCATAATGGATAATAAATATAAAATAAAAAGAGAAAAGATATAACGAAAAAGTCCACGCACTTCACTAAACAAATCAGCTATATGAACAAACACTGGAAACTACGAAGAAAAAATACACGAGAAATTTAAAGCAGAAAAATAAACAAGATCCGAAACGAACTAATACAATGTATAGACTGAACAATCGAAACCAATAATTTTATAGCAATCACTTGACCGAATTTTAGAATATAAATATCTGCAAAATTGTCTTCCCTCCGTACCCTAGTTAGCTCACGCCAAAATAAATTCCTAAAATTCATAATCCATTTTTCTCGCAAATAATTAAGACGTTGCATTTTTTCTGTTTCAGAAAATGTATACGAATCTACTTTTCTATTTCCCAATAACTATTTCTTCGACTATTATTGCGCAAAGAACATCGTCTGACCTATATAGGATTACGACGGCGTCAACCAGCGCTTATTTTCAAGAAATAAGCAATATTTTCGTTTATTCTAAATCTGCCCCAATAATTTACTCTATTAAAGTAGACTGGCATGAATCAGCAGATAAACTATTAGAAAAAAATTTCAAACATCGGTTGTGTAATGAAACAACTTGGAAAAATTGCAAATACGCAGAAATGGCGAAACGTCTAAAAAATGCCATAAAAAACCTTAAGGAACAAAATATCGCTATGATCCAAGATTTCTATTCAACGCCATCTTCCATTCGAAGCAAACGAAGCGTATTCACTCCGATCAGATCTTTCTTCGGAGATGCGCTACAATTTTGCTGTCCATTACTAAACTTTAGAGATGGACGAAACTTTCTGGCTAACGAAATCTTGTTAAAAGAAGAATACGATATTATAAAAAACCAATTAATAACCGAACATGCAGCGTTGGTTAACATGTCTACTAATCTGCATAGTTTTATTGTCCATACAAATAATTTTATGACAAAATTCATTTCGCATACAAATTCTTTTATGGAAAATTCATTAGAAGAACATGAACTTCTAATCTCCCTAAATTATATTCAAGGATTCTATGATAATCACCTGATAAACACGTTAAGATTATCAAATATCCTAACGTCTTGCAAATCTCATATGATCCCGTCTTCTATCATCCCAAAAGAAATATTAGGAAAAGATATACTAAAACTTTTGGAAATTACGAAAAATCTAGACCTTGATCTAGCAATCCCTATTAAAGATATTCAAAACTATTATCACGCTGAACTTGTAAACTGCAATTTCTTTAAAAATAGGCTAGAACTAGAAATAAAAATTCCCCTAAAACAACTAGATTCTAAATATGAAATTTTCGACTTCATTCCACTCACATTCAAAAGTCATTCCAATGAATTGTGTAGCTGGGACCAAGAACCATCTCTGATTATTCATGAAATCAGAACAAATTCTGTATGTTATATTAGTGGAACTAACCTCCACTACTGTAACTCGGACAAACCATTATGCTTCCTTCCGTCTAACAGAGGAAGTGATAAATTATCTTCTTGTGCATAGAATCTTTTCTTTCAAGACTTAAATCAAAATCTATTACAATCTTGCTCTTTCAAATGCAATCCTAATAATAACCAAACACTGGTGCATCCTATCAGACACACCAAGTTTGCTATTGTAAACTTTAACTTCCTCGTAGCAACTAATTCAATTACAAAAAAATCCGAAAAACTAAAAATAAATAATGACTCCCCCGGAACCTTTATTCTGGACGTATCTTGTCATATCCAAATTGAAAATATCGATGAAAATAATAAAAATACAGTAATTGTTCCAATAGAAATCCCCTGTCTCTCTGAATCTTTGGAAGAGACTATTAAAATCGAAAATCATTTACCACTCTTGTGGACATATTTTTCTGATTTTACGGAACCTTCTGATCTTGCCATTGATCTTTCAACGACAAAGGTCTACAACCCCAATTGGAAAAACTTTGTTCCCCACACTGTTCCAGTTAATGACGTGGAAAACAAAATTAAATATATTGAATTACAAATACCGGATCAAAACTTCAATGATTATCTAACTTTCATAAATGAGATGATCTTAATATGGTTAAGCGCAATTTCGCTTATTTTAATGTTTATTATAGTTTACTTAAAACTAACCTCCCATCAAAATTGTGCGAACCTAACAAAAAGCACAGCATTGTAAAAATTACGCAAAATAATACGATATACTAATCACTTATATATACCCAAGAAAAAATTTGTATTACGATCAAACGTACTTCGTGTGATTTAACGTCATTGAGACGAATAATTGGCCTGCCCTTTGGGGCGGCTACTGTCGATGAGTGGTCCGAGCCCCTATACCTCATACTGTTGAGTCCCCACAGCTACTCCCCCCAGTTTTTGCGCTGCAAAAATGACCAAAAATGCGCAAGGCCTGAGGGACGTGCAAGTTTTATTTCCGCCTCTGATCGGCCTCCCATTTCGCTAGGGCACTAACTACTGCAGCCCCGACACACTCGTAGGACTCCCTACGGGCGGGTATTTGGGCCAGGTAGGCAGCCCTGCTGTCTTCTCCCCTACGCCTTGGTTGGACGGATTTCAATCGTGTGTAGGGGTGATGACGGGAGTGAGGGGGCAGCGGACTCTTAAACGTCGGCTTCCAGAGCATCGGGGAGTTGGAATTCTTCGTTGCCCAGGTGGCCAACTTCGCCTTTTCGTTCACGGCCCTCTCTGCCATGAAGAGGAACCTCATCGGCTCACCCTTCTCCTCGGGCTTTGGCTCCGGCTTTGGTGGTTCCGTAGTCAGGGACAATTCCTTTGGTGACCGGGGAGGAGAGATTATCGGTGGTAATGGAGTAGTCATTTCAGCCAGGACATCGTCGACTGGAGGAGCCGTGTCCATTAGCAGCTCCTCCTCTATCTGGTACATCTCCATTTTTTGTTCGGTCTTCTGCTGAGTTTGTGAGGACTCAGCAGTTTTCCGGTTAGACAGGGAAATGGCAGACTTCAGGATGGTGTTGGGAAACGACATTAGAATAGGTTGCTGTGGAAAAGGAACCAAAAATATTTCAGAGAACACGTCCAAGTTGCATGGCAGTTCTGAAATGGGTGATTTTATTTCGATTTTCGATTTACCATTACAGTTATTTTTTATTATTTTCGCTTCTTTTTATCAGCATGTAGAGGGGATAGCACTTAAAATTCTCAGCCGTATACAAGTTTTCCGGTTAAGTTCTGATCGGTTTAAGCAAAGTTATGCCTGAAATAAACTCAGTGAATATAATTTTCGAATTTCTATTACAAAGGAATCTCCGTTTGTGACGTCACGTCAAAGAGATTATCTTTGTGTTTAACGGTACTCGCACGTTGCAATGTTTTGTTTTCGTATTGCATGTGGATTTGTTTATTCCTGTCTTTTTCTTTTTGTTGGCATTCCTCGTTTGCTTATCTCCGGAGTTTCTTTTGTCTCGCAGAGTTCCGATATTTCTCGCATATTTTTTAGCGGGTCTCAACTTACGTACCGGATATTACTTTTCGGGAGTAAATTTTTATTTTCTTCGCATTAACCTCTCAGACGTGCGAGAAGGGCGGGAATTTTTGCGTTTTTTACTGCCAAGGGGCCTGCCTCTTTTTTGTGGGCACAAGGGGGCCTCGGGATCGAATGTTTTAGTTGTAACATCGTCCAAAAATCTTACTGATTTTTTTAATGTTCTCTGTTGTGAGTTATTTGTTTCACTTTTTTCGACAGGTTCTTCCATTTTTGTTTCGGAATCTGTCTTTGTATTTTCTGTATTTTCCTTAAGCAACCTTTTTATTCTTTTATCATTGCTTACCATATATGCAGGCTTCAATCTGTCGATTGAAATTGTTCGAGGTTCGCCTGCAATGAGTATCACAAAGTTTTTCTCATCTCGTGATACTACTTTGTAAGGACTGGCGTATGGTTTCTCCAGCGCGGATCTCATTTTTTTGTCTCTAACAAATACGTGTGACATATGGGCCAAGTGTTTCGAGACGTAAATCTTGGGCTGGCCATGGCGAGCTGCCTGTTCTAGGAAGTTGTTGGCATCGTTTCTTATGTTTTGTACCATTATTTCGGGGCTAACTTCCTTCGATTTTGTGAAGAAGTCCCCTGGGAGGCATAGCTCTTCGCCGAATGCTAATTGCGCGGCAGAGTGACCTGTATTGGTTTTTAGGGCTGATCAAAGGCCTAAGAGGATGGTAGGAACTACTTCTACCCATCTCTTGGTATCATGAGACATGATGGAGGCTTTGAGAGCTCTGTGCCATCTCTCGATTTTGCCATTGGCTTGAGGATGGTAAGCTGTGGTATGACTGTGTTGAACACCAAGCTTTTTAAAAAGCTCTTTAAAGAGCGAGCTCTCAAATTGGCGAGCTTTGTCCGTAATTATGACTTCTGGTACGCCATACCTCGCAATCCAGGTATCGTATAACCTTGCAGCTACTGTGGGAGCTGACATCTCATGTAGAGGGATTGTTTCCGGCCATCGTGTTGCCCTGTCTATTATCGTCAACAGGTATCTGTGTCCTTGAGATGGTGGCAATGGGCCTACCAAGTCCATGTGTACAGTTTTAAACCGCTCTGTTTGTTTGAAGGATTTGAGGGGCGAGCAAAAGTGTCTTCCTACTTTGGATTCTTGACAGTTCAGGCAACTGCGAGCCCATTTGTTGCAGTCAGACTGCATTCGTGGCCATACAAACCTTGCCAAAATTAAATTAGCACTATATTTTGGCCCAGCATGTGACAGATTATGTACACTGTTGAAAGCCAACCTGTGATATTTTACCGGTAGAAATGGCCTATTCTTACCTGTACTGATGTCACATGTTAATAAAACATCATTACCGGGAATTTTTCGCTGTCTCAATTTGAGAGTAGTATCATCGTTCGATAACAACTCTTGCAATTCTGTATCCTTAAGCTGTGCTTTAGCTATTTCAGCATAAGGCAATTGGACAGGAGCCGAGATAGCTTCGATCCTACTCAAGGCATCAGCTGGAGTGTTAAGTTCTCCACTTATATACTGGATGTCGGTAGTCAATTGACCAATGTAGTCTAATTGTCACTCTCTTCTCGGCGATGCTGGTTCTGCTTTTTGTGTGAAGGCATATGTTAGGGGTTTATGGTCAGTATACACTAAAAAACAACTACCCTCTAATTGGTGCCTGAAAAGCTTCAACGCAGCAAAAATTGCGAGCAATTCCCTATCGTATGTGCTGTAATTCTTTTCTATTTAGGAGAGCTTCCTCAAGAAGAAAGCTAGCGGTAATTTGATGTTGTCTTTGTCCAATTGGTACAAGGTTGCACCAATAGCAAAATTGGATGCATCGGTACTTACGCATAATGGCAGACTTTCGTCTGGATGAGCCAATAGAGTTGCATTTGCCTGTGTGTCTTCGATATTTTCAAAGGCCTGTTTGTTTTCTTCATTCCATTCAAGTGGAGTTTTGTCTTTCTTTTTATTGTCTTAATTAATGCAAACAGCTTACTTTGTTCGGCTGCTGGATTCTTCATGCAACGTCAATAGAAATTCACCATCCCCAAGAAACGCCTAAGTTTTGGGACATTTGAGGGCTTTGGGAAGTTCAATATTGGCTCTACCTTGGTCTTCAAGGGGGAAATGCCTTCAGTCGAGACTTTGTAGCTGGGGAAGTCAACTTTGGTCTGTGCATATAAGCTTTTGCCTACGTTGATAGTGAGTCCGGCGGTGTGTATACGCTGTACTACGGCTCTCACATTCTCCTCGTGCTGATGCTCACCGCCTTCAGAGCATATGCAAATATCATCCAAGTATGCATATGCAAATGGCAATTCCCTGAACAGTCCATTGATAAATCTCTGGAAAGTTTGTGCTGAGTTGCGAAGTCTAAACGGCATTCGAAGGTATTCGAATAGTCCAATGGGGGTTATAACCGCTGTCTTTGGTACATCCTGGTCGGCCAAAGGAATTTGGTGGAATGCCCAGGTGATGTCAATTTTTGTGAACATCGTTTTACCCTTCATATCCACGTTGAAGCCCATTATATTGGGGACTGGTTAGCGATCAGGAACTTTTTTGGCATTTAAGGCCCTGTAGTCTCCAACAATTTGTCACTCTCCACTTACTTTTTTGGTCATGTGGATAGGGGAGCTCCATAAGCTTTTTGAGGTTCAACATATACCCTCCTTGATGATGCGATGGTAGTACTCCCGTGCCACTTTGAATTTGCCAGGCAGTAACCTTTGTGCACTAGCATGGCAAGGTGGTCCTTTAGTCTCTGTGTAAAGAACAGTGTCATATTTATAGGTAGGATGCCTGTGAATTGATGGTTGAGTGACTCCAGGACAGTCAGACAGGATCTGTAAGAGTTGTCCATCGACTTTGGTACAAATGGATATATTTGTGTCCAGTCTGTAATCTAGCAATTTGCCATTCACACAATATTTAGATTTGCTATCGATCAATTTGCCATTTTTGAGGTCAATGATCAGCCCAAAATGTGCAAGGAAATCTGCACCCAGGAACGGGTTTGGAACATCAGCAAACGTGAAGGACCACGTCTTATTTTCGCTGAGTCCGATGTCGACTTTGCTGGTCTCGAGTCCGGAGGGAGTACTTTTTGGGTTTTGTTGACTGGCAATATGCTCAGGTCTGCTCCCGAGTCAATTAAGTACCTTCTCCTGTTAGTCCTGTCTTTGATGAACAGGCGGCGTGAGTATTTTTCCGAGGGGTCTTCAGCCGCATAGATGGCCCCTCGTTCTAGTTTAACGCTTCCTTGTTGTAGGATTTACCCCACCATCTGCATCTGTTGTTGCATTTGGTGGCCTCTGCGCCAAACCTGTTATCGAAAAAGCAACTTTTATCATCCCAATTTCGAGACTGGGTTTTGGGAGATGATGTTCTAGGGGGAGTTGAACTCTGACCCCTGTTACTGGAACTAGATCTGCGGTCTCTGGACCAGGACTGTCGTCCTCTGCTGTTGCTACTGTTGTTGTTGCTTCTTGATTTAGATCTTTGTTGCCAGCTACTATTGGGTTTTGTCGAGCTTTGGCTTTTGTTCTGTTTTACCTCCTCGGACAACTGAGCTATTTGGGCTCGAAGTTGAGCAAGTTCTCTTGTCTCTGCAGACACTGCACTGAACACGGGCTTTGACCTTGTGTATTCGAGCGCATTGTCTGCTGATTTCGCAAGGAAATCCAAGTCTGCAGATGTATTGATCACAGTTGAACCTACGGCGGCTAGGCATTGCACAACACTTTGTGGTGGTTGTTTGCAAAATTGATTGCCTATGACAGAAGGGGCTACAATATTATCCGCCTTCTGCCATAATTTAGCCATGAAGATTGAGGGTTTGTCATCCCTCATCTTCATACCACCCATCACATCATCAATAATTTCGTTCTTTGTTTTTCCGAACACATTCTTGATCTTCTTGACGAACCAGGCATATTTATCGTCTTCCATCGAAGGGCATTCCATAATATCCGGAATGTGGCGGATTATCTGCGGGGGCATGCCTCCACAGATATATAGGTACCGCTGGTTCAGAGTAATGTTTTCTGTCTTGAACCTGCCTTCTAATAGGGTCAACCACAAGTCTACCTCATTGGGCAGAAATTCCGGGATCTCTATCCTCCATCTGTAGAAGTTGGGGTTTTGCCCTGGCTGTAATTGCAGAAGTTGCATTATCTGCGCCAAGACTTTGGGAGTCAGCTGTGGCTGACTACTACCTCCCTGCGTGGGTTTTCCATCGGTGGTGGGACCATAGCTATGTCTTTCTGGTGATAAGCGTATTCCACAGAACTATCTTCCTTGCTGGTTGAAAACACCGGCTCCTGTGTTTGTAGGACAGGTGTTTTTGGGTTAGAACTTTGGCTTAAAGTTCGACCACTTCTCAATGTTTTAACTGCTAGTTCTTCTTTATTTATTGCAGTTCCCAGTCGTGCTAATTCTGGGTGTTGAGGGCCTTCTTCTATGTTTGCTAAATTCGTAGAGTGTCAATTTGAAGTCGGAGGGGTTGGGGGATAAGTCCAACCTTCTTACTCCAGGTCTACTGTCTTGTTTCTCTTTGTTTGTATATTTTAAAGAGAGGGGTATAAATTCCCACTTCAGCAGACTACTTCGACGACCTAAAAGGTGTCTTAGTCTGCAAAAAAATTTTTTTTTTTGTATTTGCGGAGCAAGCGAGTATCTTGCCAGCGCACCACGCCACTTTTTGTAATAGCGCCTAAGAGCACCTCACAACGTAGCCAAAAAATCACGTCAAGGTCACCACTGTGGAATACCTTGTCGTGAGAGATATTCTCACCAGAAGGAAATTCAACAGAATTTAAGCGTGTTCAGCCACTTCGTACAAACGTATGGGTAAGCCAGAACCAGACAGAACACTGGCGATTTTAGAGCCGGTTCGGGCGGTTTTTATAGGGCTTATTCACACGCACACCAAAACACGTACATAAGAAAATACGTACGTTTGTGAGAGCAGCCAGGTCGAATCATCCCCTATCGTGATAAGAGATGGCTGGCCGGTTCGTGTACGGATTGTGACATTGTTTGGTGATGTCACAATTCGGTACTCGTGTATTACCTGCAAGTACGTACAGGTAATTACAATCAAACGTACTTCGTGTGATTTAACGTCATTGAGACGAATAATTGGCCTGCCCTGTGGGGCGGGGACTGTCGTCAAGGGGTCCGAGCCCCTATACCTCATACCGTTGAGTCCCCACAAGAGTAATCAATGGAAAAATTTACATGTACTTACAAAGTCTTTTAGTAACAACAAGAAAATACCAAATTAAGAAAATTTGACATAATTTTCAATGATTTTCCAGTATTGATACATACATAAAATATTAGTGTTTTGCAAAAAATAATGATATTTTGGTAAATACCTGCAAATTATGGGTTAAGTATAGTTCACTCAAAAGTACCTAGGTAAAATTTTGGTACAAAATGTTGTAAAAATTGTAATAAAATTTAACTCCTATATAAAATGGAAGGCTTGAATTTTCTTCACCCTACTGAAAATTTTGTTATAAATGACTATTATTCAGGCTACAACAGAAATGGATGATTGTTATTAGTTGCTTGAAATTGCAACTTTAAAATTTCAAAAAAGAAAGTGGGCACAAATAAGCACAATTTAAAATAAAATAACAGGAAAAATTTCAGCTCAAAATTCCAAAATGGGGCTAAGACAAAACCTTCCTCTCCCCTTATTTCAGTTAATAATTGAACACAAATCAGCACAAATTGAGCATAATCAGTTTGCAAAATTTGAAGTCAAAATTCAAAATGGGTGAGGCTGCAGTTCCCCAGCCCCACCAAAATTTGTTTTGCAAGTAACTAAATATTTGAATGTACAGGAATTATAAGCTTGTTGGCACAACTAAGCACCAATTAAAAAAGTGTAGTGGACAACGTTTCGTATGAAAATTCAAGAATTGGAACTAAGGGGAAATCTTTCATTGTCCCTATCTGAGTTGGGACGTGAGCACAAATTTGAAAATGGTTGGCAAAAATTGGCACAAATTGAGCACAATTAGTATGCCAAGTTTTGAGTCAAAATTCAAAATGGGTGGGGCTGGCATTTCTCCATACCCCCCAAAAAAATTTTTATATATAGAAGGGGTGATAACAAATTCCAAAATTGGTAGCAAAATTTAGCACTAATTGAATCCAGCTAGTATGAAAAATTTTGTGTCAAAATTGAAAATGGGGGGCTAACGGGAGACATTAAACCACAAATATTTTTTAAAGGGAATGAGTATAAAATTTTTAATTTGCAGTACAAATTAGCACAAATTAAGCACAATTAGCATGCAAAGTTTCAATTCAAAATTCCAAATGGGGGCTGACACATAAATTTCTGTGGCCAGTATCTTCACCAGTAAGTGAGCATAAATTCTAAAATTAATGGCACAAATTAGCACAAATGAAGCACAATTAGCATACAAAGTTTAGAGTCAAAATTCGAAATGGGGGGCTAGCATTTCTCCAGCCCCAACCACACTCTTTTTTTTATATCTAAGAAAGGGGGTGAGCCAAATTCTGAAATTAATGGCACATGTTAGCACAAACTGAGCACAATTAGGCCAAAAATTTTCAGGTCAAAATTTGAAATGGGGGCCGGAGAAATAGACCTAAAAAGTAGTCTGATATTTCCAATCAGAGTTCAGGATATTTTTAAAAATGTCAATCATGTTTCCATTCTCTTTCTAAGACTTATATCACTCTCCATTTGGCAATATAATTATTTTCATTCGTTTAATGATATTTTGGCTTGCAGCAACCAGGTGCAGAAACTGGAACGAAAACAACTCATCACCTTATGTTTGTCAATTTTTTTGGAAAAAAAATTTCTAATGGAAGGTTTGAAAATTAATGAAAAATTTATGCTCAGAAATCTTCAAGGTTTACAACCAAGTGCTATGGTCATCTACGATAACCACCCAAGATATAAGAGTAATATGCAGTACATGTATCCATGCAAAGAAACACCATCTACTCAATTCGTGATTCCATATGAAAAGTATTATATATCCAGTGGACGTCGACTAAATTCCATATTTGTGTATATGGTTCCTAATCGGAATCGTGGCAAAGCCTTTCCAGTATTTTTTATAGAAAATTTTGATTTCGCTAATTTGTTAGCATCAGATCAAAGTGAACATGAAATACATTATACCTAAAAAAAACTGTACAACCAAATCCTTGACTGACTCTGTAGGCTGAGTCAAATATAAATATAATATAATTTATCAAATTAATATTATTGTTTTTATTAACTTCAATTATTTGTTAATGGGGGTCATGAAACTAAAGTTAAAGAGTACTAATCCCCATAGTGAATATTGAAGATGAGTTTGGATGAAATGAACTTTTATAAAATCTCCCTATTAATCATTGTTTAGGAAAAAATGTAGATGATCCATGTAAGAAAATGAAAATATTTTATATATTTCGGTTAAAAATTCAATAGTTATGCCTTTACATAGTTACCTACTTATTATGAAATATAATACTACCACCAGAATATAATATTATATAGGTAATAGTATCCCACAAGAGATACTAGACTGAAATAGATGAGATTTTCCAGAATTATCTGTTTTATCCCAAAGAAGGTTTATAGCATAATATATTAATTAAGTGTATAATATATTATTATACCTGTAGGAGGCATAGGCGTACAGATACAAACTTTTACCTCGTATGTATGGCACTAGCCTGCATCAAATTTGGATCATAGTGTTGAGATACAACCCATGAAAGAAAAACAGTTTTTATTCTACTAAAGTAGGAACTGCCATCACAAGTTATCAGCGAGTGTACAAGTACACCTGTCACCTCTGATTGTGAGTTGCCATAATACATATATGTATTTATGTCACTGTCAAATTTTGATAATCAACCTTTTTTGATTCTAGGCACTTACTATTTTTCAATCAAATGCTATGTACATGAAATAATGAATCTTCATTATAGCTTTTGACCGAATGAAATTAGGAATTGTATGAGTATATAATGGTAAAATTTGGCCTAATTTTATCAATATTATTAATTAATAAAATCAATAAACCATCAAATAATAGTAGTCAAATTGATTTAAATTTATTATTAATAAATATAATATAAAACAATTTCAGTCGTTTCAATCATTTTTTTTATAATAATTACACTAAATTCTCGTGAATAGTACTCCAATGTGCAAAAATCCAGCTCAATCAGGAAAGAATGTATTATGATAAAAAAGGCGCATTTGTGACTAGTTTGTATTAATAAAATAGCCAATTAGAATGCTAGATTTATTGGAGATAGATTCCAATCATTACCACATAAGAGACACATGTGGCTAGTATGTGTCTCAAAAGTGGCTAATTTATGTACCATGGCTTTGAATCACTCTCCAGTCTCACAGTGTCTTTTCTAGGTGACTGATATGAGCCTCAAATGTGGTTTCTCTATGCACTATAATCTGGAGCTACTTTTTAGCCGCACACTGTCGTTTTTCAGGTGGTCAATATGTTTCTCAAATGTACCTTGTTTATGCACAATAATTTTGGGTCATTTTATAGCTAATTTTTATTTTATAGTGTCATTTTTTAGGAAACTGATTTATGTCTCAAATATGGCTTGTTCATGTAAAATAATTTTATGCTAATTTTTAGCTGCAGTGTCATGTTTTGGAGTGACTAATTTGAATCTCAGACCTACAGATATATGTTTAAATTTATACAAATCTGAAATAGCTAAAACATACATATTTTCTCTTCTATTCCATAAACATAAAATTTTAATTTTAATTTTTAGAGAAATATATTCTAAAAATTATATGGAAAATGGATAAAATTCAAAAATAAACTTTAAAAAAAAATATACAATGTGAATGAAATGCTTACAACAAATTACAAAAATAGAAAAGTAGACTATGGACTATAAGGATATAAGTAGTTAGTCATTAATAATAAAACTAAATTTTAAAGTTCAGAAACTAAAACGAAATACTCGGTAGACATTACTATTGTTACAATAGATGACATAGTAAGTTACAATTCAATCTGAGATGGTTTCAAAAACAAAAAAAGTATTTTCACTCATCAAGCAAAAACAATGGATTATGCAAACCATAATTAAAATTTGATTATAATTTCACATTACTATATTTTATACAAGAAAATTGTACCCATCCTTTGGATGAGAGTATTCATATATAAATACATCCTTTTCACCATCATTAAAATAAAATGAAAATGACCTTGATGAAAAAATTCATTCCTAGTTTTGCTTTTAATTCAAATTCAAACTTGCTAGATATTTTAAAAGCAATCAGCTGGGATATTTCCAAACAACCAAAACTAATATATGCACCTCTAAAATTACAAAGTGGTGTGGTAGTTGGTGGATTTTTTTTTTTTAATTATGATGCTTAAATACTGAAAATTCTTTCAATAACTAAACGAGTTCCGAACAATCTGCAACTACTTACCATAAAAATTCAGGTTAATGCATATTTCAATATACTTGCATTTATAAGTTATCTGTATGACAACATAGATGGTTCATTTAACAAAGTCTACTCATTTGAAATTGCTAGATGATGTTCAAAAATTCAAACAAAAATGTGTAATCCATCTAAGCTTCCAATAATTCAATTACACATGAGGCAAAAAAGAGATATGTTTTGGTAGTTTTTTCCTCTTTTTGACGTTAACACATTTACCAAATATTTATTTGTGAAAAACCACAAACAAAAAATACTACCGAACAATAAATATAGACTTTATAATTTAAATATAATTCCTAGGTATTGAGGCATCCGAAATTGATTGCCTTGGTTTAAGAGGCAATTTCAAATCGAGAGCTCATAAAGTCAACCTTTAATGTATTGTGGTGTTTAAATGATAATGACGTCACAATGTCCTAAAACTAGGGCATCATGCAGCCGAAACACTGAATTGAGGGGTCTTGAATTGAGTTTTCAAGATATTTTATTTTTTGACTTTGACTATGTCCTACGGCTGAATTCTTCTCGACTTGAATTAAACTTCTTCAGGCACGGTGGAACGCAGCTTACATTTGTCTTCATATCTCAGCAAATTAATTTGACAAATCAGCAATAAGCTGGGTAGTGGGGATAAATGAGCCTAACAAAGTTTTTGATCCATAAAAGGTTCGAAACTTACAAAAACGAACAGCAGAATTATTTTGTTAAAGACTATAATTACAAAAGAACTATAGGGTCAACAAAGCGGAACAAGGCAAAGTGTATAGCGAAAAAATAAAAAGATAAAAAAAAGCTGTTGCAGACAATAAGTAGGGGAAACCATCAGAAAGTTGTTGTGTCTTCACCTAATTGTTTGTCTTCATGAGTGATGGTTATGTTGTGTGAAAAAACTCCTAATATGAAACTTTAGGTCTCGGAGCTTTTGGTTTAGAGTGAGGGTGAGGTGAGAGAAATAAACTAACATAGATGGAATCAAATCCACTATGTGCACAAGAAGGCTCTACACAGCCTTTAATTGACAGAGCAAGGTAGTTATCTCAAACCAAGCTTGTCTTAGAGTTGTCTTCAAAACACCAAATTTCCCTCCTAACAGACCCCAGGAACTCCATCTCATCGTATTGATGACTTACAACTTCACCTCGTCGGTGTTTTCAAAAGATCGTCTTGAAATACAATATGCAAACTGGGAAAATTAGACATGACTTGTGGGTTGTCACTACTGATCCTTCATGATGAAAGAACATCCCTAATTTGCCTTTTGTATTCAACTGAACATATCTGGAATTCCAACTACCATCCTAGATGTCTTGAAGGTAGATCAGATTGAAGTGAATCTACATCCGAAGATGGTAGCCTTATAAAATTGCCTAATGTGAGAACTTCAATGTATAACTTGAGACTTGGACCTGCTACTATCCGCCTACACAAGAAGGACTCATTTGCAAAGACGAACCTAATACCGGGTATTGCCAGTGCAAAGAAGAGAGTGAATTAAAATTAAAGTTCGTCTTTGTAAATCAGTTCTTCTTGTTAAGGAAATTCCCCACTTATTGACTGCTTAATTGCCTTCAAACATGCGATGTCGATAGTACAAAAAAGCGATAGGAATTATTATATGTGTACAGCCAATAAAATTACAGATAGTAGAAATACATATGTCGAAACACAATAGGCTAAACGCACGTGGATGACTGATAAAATAAAATATAATAAAATGTAAAATGACTGCAAACCGCAAAGAAAGCGTGGAGAAGCGATAGATAAGGCGAAAAAGGTTGGCTACATTCATGTCCGTCGATGGGTTTTTACTTTCATTCAATTTGTGTTCATCCCCATATATCTCATGGCGCCAGTCTGTCGAATCAAACCAAATTATTGTCTGAAATTGTCTGAATTTGGAAGAGTCGTTTACTGAAATAAAATGTATTATAATTGTTTGAAAGAGAATTAGATTTTATTTCTGTCTTCATGTCTTCAACTGAATATGAGTTCGAATTTGGATAATATAATGTCCAAATTCGAATTTTGTATCTCAAAAATTTGTTTGAAATTGTGACGTCATTATTTTGTCGAAAATAATTTTTATTTTAACGTCTAGATCTCGGACTTTTCAGTATCCACACTCATATGGTGGATCTTAACTTTCTGGGTATTTATGAGACTTTAATTAAAATTAAACAAGTTACTTTTAGTAAAATATAATATTTTTCATTTACAAACAATAAAGAGTATCAAGTACTAAGAATTAAAATTGGTTTTAACTGAACAGAACATAGAGTTCTTCAATGTAATAATTTTTATATTCTAATTTTTACACAGTATAGAAAAGAAATGGTAATGAATAAAGGGATTAGTTCACTATGAGTAGTTGTTGCCTGAAGGAAGTAGAATTAACATTCTACCTGGTAGATATTTCTAGGGAGTTACACATGTGTGATTTAATGAAGTCAAATACAATTGTCATTCATTTAAAAGACTTATTTTCATCAAATTCTAATGGGACAATTTATTGTTAATTTTGTTTCAAGAAGAAGAAGAGTCAAAAGTGTGTAATAATTTGAGGAATTAAAGAAATTATTACGACTGTGTAAAATATAGTCATACATTTAAAAAATGTTCGTCTTTATTCGTTACACATATCTCCAGGGGATTAAAAAAGGGGAAAAAATTTTCGAAGCCCAATCATAGTTAAGAATAGAAAAGAAAAATTTTATCCTTGAAATAGTAATATAATTAGAAGAGATTATACAAAATTTGCAAAAATATATTAATTTAATATAGTAAGTATATCTTATAAAGAAGTTTCAACGTAGTTTGTTAATTTTTGTATGATGCTAGAGGTTTGTGTTGGAGTAAACATTTTCTCAGGATAATAGATAAGATATATTATTATAGAGATAAGTATAATAGTTACGAGGAATATCGTAATTATTAGGTTAAAATTATCATCAAGTTGTATGTTTGGGATTTTTAGTTCCAAATATTTTATTTTATTTTCGAGTTCATGTACTGGGGTAATGTGAGGTACGAAATTTTTCCAGTTAGGATTATAGAATTTTTTTGCTGATAAATCAAGGGCAATATCAAATGGTTCATCTGAGTCTGAAAAATAGGTCCAAAGGATTCGTAAATGGTTTTCTATTTTTATTGTTTCTTCCATCGAAGACGTAAGACAAGGGGTTTCCATTGGTATAATTACTGAAGTTTCATTTTTTTTATTGATATTTTCAATTTGTAGATGGCAAGGAACTTCTAAGATGAAATTTCCTGGTAGAGAGTTGTCAATTTTTAGTTTTTCAGAATCTTGTGACGTCCGAAAACAAACATACATCCCGAGTATAGGGAATATCACGATTCGAAGTATATCAATAAGTCTCGATCAATCGTATAGTCAAAACCACAAACCAGCTCAAATAGTTAGGCCACCAGCCTACCAGCGATAGCTCCCAAGCCCTACGAAGTATATCGGGCGAATTTACATAAGTGGAAATAAATAAGTTGGCTGACCCATTATAACAGTATACACTTTATTACAATCAAAAAGGTTACTCACAGATATGGTAACTAATATCAGGTTGTGCAGGTTATACTTCACATCGCCTCATGGTTCTCAAAGTTCAGTGAACCATAAAATCTCGATCGGGTGTTCGTTTTGAATTCGAAGGAATAGTACCGCGAGTTATTTAAATCTACTACTGACGTTCACATTCAAAAGTATCGGTGAAAACAATTTAAAAGATGACTTGCTGTCGTATAAAAGAGCTGTATTATGTCGTGAATAATGTTTTGTATTCACGACGAATGAAAAAACTATCATGTCTAAAACGAGACTGACTGTTCACTCTTAGGCTAAAAACGTGAACAGTCAAAGAGATTAGAATTGGTTCACCGATGATTGATATCGTATTTCTACACGTCACCATATCGCTAAATAATAGTTAATCGACGTGTCTTTGATGTTTCTTAGACTTTGGGAATTTATTTCCGTTGGGGAATCGGCGTATTTCCAATTTACCTTATCGTTATTATAAACTTATAATTCGAGAGCCGTTCCCTATCGTAATAGTAGTACAAGTCGATGGTGACGTGAAGGGAAGGCTACGGGTAATCAGATGTCACAACTCCCCCCCCCAAATTTCGAAGCGAGGGATCACCCGCAGCATTCGGACATTTGGTAACTTAGCTGAAATAAAGCGTATTAGAGAAAGATTGGTCCACTGATTAAAATATTCCAAACCTATTTATGAGAAACAATATATTCGGTAAAAATTAAACAAAAGATATTCGGTAAAAAATTAAACAAAGGATCGACGCGTCAAGATTAACAAAGTGGTTGTCAAAAACAAAACAAAACGATAAACTATATTAGCAACTAAAAAAAATAATTCGAGATAACAAAAATCACAAGTGAGGAGAAAGGACAAGAAACATGAGGAACTGATTTGGAACAAACTTATACTTAATTCTTTCGGAAACAAGGTAGAAATATAGTAATCGAACCTCGATATGTATATACATATAACCGATGATTAATAGGGGCGAATATTTACACGATTCTTTCGGGGAGCTCAAAGTTCTGGCGGTAGGTCCTTCCTTCATTAACGAGAAGAATTTGGCCCTGGTTGGGCTCACCAACGACCACCTATAGGTACTTCATGGCAAACGTGACTCCGAGGACCATCCTGTTCATATCTAGTACAGGGTTTTTTACCAAATAGAACGTTTCAGAGAATCGTATTCCATTTCAAACCAGGAGGTCCATATTTGTTGTTTCATTGGACTCGAGTACCTTGGGATTGTTCCATTCGCAGCACCAAGTTTGTCATTGCGCTGGAATAATCTGTTGGTTCACGGAGAGTAGCTTGAAGTTTATAAATGATACCGGGGATCTTACGTCGAAGCAGAGTACCTTTTCCTTCCCTGCAAATATTGTTTTCACCAAGATTAGGGAGACGCAAAACACTCGAGGCAGTTTGTTTTTTATCTGCCCGGGTTTCATTATCTCGATGTTTGTTCCCGGGCAGTACTATACGTTCCGGATGACTTCCTTTGGCAGATCCTCGAGTGGGACTGCTGGGGCAATATCTTAATCACGTTGACCCCCGCTGGCTCGTCGTCATCTATAATTATCGGGGTTATGGTCATTTCCTTCAAGGATGTTAATTTTTTCGGTATTTTAAATCCCTTTAATCTCTTTCCACGTTCATCGTCACTCGGTCTCTCTGTATTTTCTTCGAATCCCACTCTTCTTCCAGATGTCGACGGCTTTTCATCGTCCGGCCGCATATTGTCATGTCCTACTGGCACCCTCTGTGAATAAGGTGAAGGTTTAGGACCTAGCCTTAATTTGACGGGGATTCTTTTCTTTTTTGTTTCGTGCGATTCAGCTCGTGGTCTTTTCTTTAGTGGGAGCTTGCTAGGAGCATCGATAGTTTTTCTTTTTATGCTCTTATCATTAATGTTAATATCGGTTCCTGCTCTCGAGACTTTTATTGTGCAAGCTGGGAGAGACTTAGCATATTCTTTTGCATTATGTATTCTCACCTTATTCAATTCTGTGTTTAAATCGGTGACTCTCTTTTCCAGTTCTTCGATTGTGTCATTTTGTCTTTCGACCTTCACCTTGAGCTGTCGGATTCCCTCCAGGATTTTTTTCTTCTCTTGTATCCCCTTCTCTACGGCTTTCTCGAGGAACGCTACCTACCTTTCCATGATTGTTGCCATTCCGGCGTGGAATTTGCCGCGATCCGTTAACGCCTGCGCCATTATATTTTGATTGTGAGCCGCTACCGCTATTTGCTCCTTGAGTGCAGTAATAAGATCTTTGCTCTCCTTTGTTACACGCTCTTACTTCATGGCAACATCTTCGTTATCGATCGCACTCGTTCGTTCGGCCATTTCGGCTACATTAAATACGAGAAAGCTTTTACTATACGAGTCTATTTTTTAATTATTTTATTATGGGATTTGAATTGTTGTACTTATGTATCGATATTCGTTGGTTGATTGTAATAGTTAATAATAAAAGAGGAAACCACATCAATTTTTTGAAAAATTCGATATTTCACACACTCGTTTCTCATTTGGTTGATCGTTGTGTTGTTGTTTGATCATGATTTCAGACCACTCCCCCCCCCGGGCCACGATGTCATCGATGAGTTGATGATCATTGGTGAGTTGATCGATCAATGATGCGATGTCATGGTTGTTGAACTCTGCAACGAAGGATGTGATGTTGACGAAAGTAGAATTATCTTATTTGTGTGATCGAATTATCTTGTATTTATCTTGATTAATTTGTGTCGTTGATTAATGGGATTTATTTTCGAAGTGTTTTTGTTTCAGATTTAACATTGTTTTTTGATCGCAGATGGATTTTATCGTTTGAATTCATGTACATTTCGTTGGAGGATTTTCCCATCGGGCGTACGTACTCGATAGCTTCCATTTCCCTTCACCTCGATGATTTTGCAGGGGCCGATGAATTTTGGGTTGAGTTTTGACGAGACTCTGACGGCTTTATCGGAAAGTGTATGATTTTTTGTGTATATCATATCTCCAACCTTGAGATCAGTGAGATTTTTACATTCGTTAATCTTTTTTCACCTTGCGAGTGTTTTCTTTGTGTTTTGTATGGCTTTTTCCAGGGACACTTTATATTCTTCGTTGGTTAATGGTATCGCTCTTCCTTCGTATTCGAATTTTACTTTTTCCATCAACATTGCTGGTGGTATCCCAGTCGTAGCGTGTTCGATATGGTTTAGCCTATGCTCTATCTCGTCGATGTGTTGATACCAGTTGCTGTGTTTAGTTGAACACTTTATTCGAAGGACATCGCCGATGATTTTCATTCATGTTTCAACTGGATTTGATGATGACGTATACCGCGATGTGAATCTCGGTTGTATTTTCAACTGTTTCCAGTGATCAATCCAGTCTCTCATTGTAAACTGGCTTCCATTATTGGACAGAATCGTTTCAGGTTTACCGTATTTCTCAATAAAACCATTCATCCTATCGATACAGACGTTAACCGAAGCTTTGTTTATTGTATATAGCTTTGTAAACTTGGAGAAGATGTCCATAACAACAAAGATTCGATTTACGTTTCCACGTTCCGACGGTAATGGACCGTATTAATCGATGGATAGCAACTGACCGGGATTGTCAGCAAAGACTGATAGGAATGGGCCTGATAATGTCGTGTTTGTATTTTTTGATCTTTTACAGGTTTCACAGCTTGAGCAGAATAGTTCGATCCCATATTTCGATCCAGGCCAATCGAAGAATCGTCGCACTAGTTCCAGTGTTTTCCAAGATCCTGGATAGGTGAACTCTTCATGATAAAATTTGATCAGCAGTTCGCGAGGTGACTCGGGGGCGTATATTCTTTTATCTATGTCGCGATTGATGTAGTAAACGATACTATTTTCTTTTTCAACGCGTGGTGATCGTCTTTCGAGCTCACCCATAATTTCTCTGCTTTTCTTTTGCAGGCTCGACATGTTGTTCATCAACGATGATATTGTGATCACATTATTGTCATCAATCAACATTAGTATGATCAGGAAATCAGCGTTCCGATATACTACAACTTCGAGTGGAGAACAGTATCTACTCAGAGCCTCCACTGCGATGTTTTTACTGACAGGTATATGTTCAGTAGCAGTTATCGAAAAGCTAGTGAGGAAGGTTCTCCACCACGCTACTCTTTGCGAGACGTCGTCTTTCAATCCAATGAGGTACTGTAAGCATCGACAATCGGTCCGTATTCGAACTTCGTGATCGGTAAGCATGTAGAGATTTTTCTTCATCGTATAAATTATCGCTAACATTTCCTTTTCGAATGTAAGATAATTCTTCTCGGACTTTTTCAAGAGTCTGCTTACCATCGACAGCACCTTCGGTTTCTCATCTTCGTTGTCATCGAGGAATTGGACAACTATCCCCGAGATGGCCAAATCAGAAGCGTACGTAATTACATAGAACAGAAGGTTCCAGTTCGGATGTGACTGAAGCAAGCACTTAACCATTTCTGATTTTACTTTTTCGAATGCTTGCTGATGATCATCGGTCCATTCGAATGTAATATCATTTTTTAACAGATTACACAACGGAGCTATTATATCAGCGTATTTTGGTACATGCCCTCGATAATAAATCGCTACTCTGAGGAATGAGTGGACCTTCTTTTTCGTTGTCGGAGCTTTAAAGTTGTGAATGGCCTCTGCTTGTTTTGGAACGGGCCATATTCCATCAGCGTTGATGATGAACCCTAAGTATCGAGCCGTATCTTGAAACCATGAACATTTTTCTAATTTCAATGTCATATTGTATTTTACGAATCTTTCTGGGACTAAACAAATGTGTTCCAGGTGTTCCTGGTGTGTTTGTGAATGTATCAAGATGTTATCGACATATACCGTGATGCAGTGATCGAGTCCGCTTAGAACGATTCTCATGGCTGCTACGAAGGCTTGCATCGCGTCCTTCAGGCCAAAGATTATTTGATTTAAGATGTACGGTCTCCCTTGGAATTGGAAAGCTATGTATTTTTGGGATTCCGGGGCTAGAGGGATTTGTAGGAATCCCCATCTTGCGTCTAATTTCGTGAATACTCTCATCTCGGATAAGCTTAGTTTTATTGTTTCGATGGGTGGAACCGTATCTCCTCTCGTACCCATGTATTGATTTATTCTCCGAGCATCAAGGCAAGGGCGAATATCACCGTTCTCCTTTTTCGTGTATGTTATCGGTGAGAAGTATTCGCTCGACTCAGGACTTATAATCCTTTGTCTCTCCCAATCGTCAAACAGTTCTTTTACTTTTGGAATCCAAGCTTTTGGAATTATCCTCTCTTTTTCGTCCATTTTTTTTCGTGTCCAGGGACATGTTTAGAGTGTGTGTATATGCCGCGCATTTACCGATCCTTTCAGCGAAGGCTTCGTGGTTTCTTCGTAGGACATCCCCGAATTCTTGAGCTATCTTGTTCGACATCTCTAATTCCTTCAATATCATCTCAATTTTGTTCTCGATCTCGAATGGAGTTTCGTCTGTTGGTCCGATGTTGAGAATAGGTTCAACAGCACCAAACTGGACTCCTGGTATCTCAATCCGTTTCGATCTATCTCGTAGATATACAAAATCAACTAATCGATATCTTACACTAGGTCTTCCATCATGTTCGTAGAGGAATTCTCGACTTAGTATGATCGGTGCATTCAGGCTCTGATTTATATGGAGCGTCGTTGTCATCTCGATGTCGTCCCCATGCTTATCGACCATTATGAATCGTAGATTTATCGATCCATAAACTCGTATAGTGGGTTTTCCGACAGCATACCCAACTTTCTGCGTCGGGCAGTTCACGTGCATGAGATATAGGTCGGGGTTGTGTTTTTCCAAGAATTGAAGGAATTTCTCGGTTATCCAACTATATGGAGAGCCTTGATCGATATACGTCCTATAAATGTTTCTCGCTTTGCCCATAATGCTATTTATTATAAAGGGCGGAAACCACGTCCTTGTATCGACGAAGTTATTCTCGGATTTGGCTTCTTCTGGATCTGATTCGACGTTATCCATGATGTGGAAACAGAACGGTCCATATAGATCTTCTTCGTCTGTTTTCTGAAAATCGTCATCTTCTGATTGCTCGTTTTTGTCACATCGATCCTGGTTGTCGTATCCTGTGATCAGGTTAACATTGGGACTTATTTTGTTGTCCTTTCGATCGATGTGTTCTACAATTAGAGACGCTCAATTCTCATCGATTAGGTGCGTCTCCTCTTTGTTGTACCGGCGTGGGACAGAATAGATGGATCTTTCGTCTCCCTAGATAACTACTTTATCTTTATTCTCGCTCTCGTATTTTCGAGTGAAGATCCTCTCGATGTTGAGAATATACACGTCTTTGAAATCGGACTTAAGGTTCCAAATTCGGCTATTAATCTACGAAGTCTAGATCTATAGAACTGGTTATCGATTCTTACTGGATCCGGTGAGATTGTTGTAACGATTATTTTCTCAAATCGACGTTTTTGGAGTAACTCGTCGAGGAGGTATCGAAGTTTCGAGATAATCGTGTCTTTGTCTGCATCTGGACTGAGGATGAATTCTTCTCCAAAACCTATGATTATACGGGTATTTTCTTTTGCAGTCCTTCGTATAACATCTAGGAGTGGACCCAATCGATTTGGTTTCTCAAAACCTGCTGTCTTATCGATACTGAGGTTTTGGGCACTCGATAAACCACTATTCCTTA
The DNA here is from genome assembly GCA_011428145.1 of Ericerus pela. Classification (NCBI taxonomy): domain Eukaryota; kingdom Metazoa; phylum Arthropoda; class Insecta; order Hemiptera; family Coccidae; genus Ericerus; species Ericerus pela. The sequence continues at coordinate 217,921 of WOFM01000074.1, read as the reverse complement.
ACCAACTTAGGATGGTTGCGTCACCAAAGACTTGGTATGTTTTCCATTAAGGTACTGTGAACTTGTTTTTCATCACAGTTATCGGTCTGTTTTTGTCGTGTTTTTCAACAGGGCGTCCTATGCGACCGACCATAGGCGCCTTCTTTAGTTTCCCTGGTTTTGACGGGAGGCTTCATCGGGAGTATACGAGTCTGTGTACTTTTGGTCACCAATGTTTAGTACTGGTTGCTGTTTCGTTTGTTTGGTTATACTTACAGCATTTTCCTCGTGAAACAAACTATGTAGGTATTTGAGTTTCGTTAAGAACTCTACCAGGTTTGGGACATCAGATTCGAGTATTCGGTCCCTATATGGCATCGGTACTTTTTTCACCAGAATCCCATATATAGTCTGGATATCCTGGCCACACTCGAGCAACCAAGTGTATATGTGTATGGCGTAGTCAGCTATAGAATTGTATTTCCTTGAGTCGTACTGGCCTTCTCGAATGGCTTGTACTTGGGCCTGCTTCCTCGACTTATTCCAGTAGATGGTCACAAAGTGATCTCGAGCTTGTTGGTATCCCCAATTCTCTCGATAAACTGCTCCTCCAGGAAACTTATTTATGTCCATCATTTTTCCGAAGACTCTGCCTAGTTGTTCATCATCTTGGTCCAGATCCTCGACGCAGCTTTCGAACTCCCTAAGGAATTCTTCCGGGGTTCGATGATCGTTATGCCCAGTGTATGTTGGCATTCTTGAGGGATCGAACAATCTCAATGTCTTTTGCAGTGGCGCTATTCTCGAGAACGTTTGGTTTGCTTCCACTTCACAACGTCTACGTACCAGTGTTCGCTCTCTTTGGTTGGGTAAGTATGTAGGAACCATTGTGTCTTTAAGGTGTCTCATGATCGTCGCAGGTGGTGTTTCAGGTCTGAAATTTACTGGGATATTTGACGTTTCTCTCCGAGTAGTCTGTGGGATCGGGTCTCTTGAGATTGCCAATTGATCGATTTTTCTTTCGAAGTAATCAAATTGCTCTCTGATCTGAGACTTTGTTTCCAAGCTCAGTAGTTTTATTTGCTCGAGGATTTCCCGGGAGCTAGGACTTTGCTCTCTTCTCTTAATGGAGCTCACCAACGTCGAACTGGCCACAGGCTTCCGACTGGTCTCTGCTGAACTTTGCGTGATGGTGATCTCTTCTTCCTCCTTGGGTGGTGCCTTATCATCATCGATAGGTATATACAAAGAATCGTTGTAAAATTGCGCATCTTCGAAATCAACCTTTTTCTTTGTTTGATTGAGTTGAATCTCGGCTATTCTCTCACGTATCCTGGATATTGACGGGTTTTCTGAGGATTTTCTCTTCGAAATTTCTTTCTCGAGAGCTTTGACTCGATCTTCAAATTCGCTGTTCTTTTCAGCTACTTTAACCGTTCGTAGTTTGGCTGCTTTTCTTCTCTTTTTGCTTTTTTGAGCATCGAATCTCGTACATCACATTCCCTGCAATATCGAGCGGTACTTTCGGATTGTCAAAGGTGGAGGTTCTGGTAAAACTCAACAGGATCGGTTCCCTTAGGTGGTTCGGGTACCTTATTTCAGTCGAAGGCCCATAAATTCTTCAACATTTCCTCTTCCTCCATAATGGCGGATCCCTTAGTAACATTCACGTCATCCTCGCCCATCACAACTTCTCGAATGTTCATCACTTCGTCCCTATCTCGTCTGCTCAGGTTGTCGGGGGTGTCAAAGGGGTTGGGTTTATTATCATCCCCAATACCGTCCATCTTGGACAAAATCTGCTGGCCTGAATTTAGTAGAAAGGCTAATATTTCCCCTAACTAAATCAATACATTTTATCCGAACAGATGAAGTATCCATAGAATTCTCAAAACAGATAATTTGTTACATTCGTCTGTTGATGAATAGAGGGCCTTATCTGACGTTCTTTCCCCATATCTAAATTCGTTTTTGCTCGTAGCTTGTTCCATTGTCAAGCTACTATCAGAAATAAAATTAGATAAAATGATTTTTGCTGGTTAGCTCTAGCCTTTTGAGATTAGAAGAAATCACTCCTTTTGGAACTCTTGTCCGTTCAAGTCCAATATATTTTGTAATGTCTTCATGAAATATTTTATTCTTTTTATTCCGATTTTGTACTTAGAAAAATTTTTGATCGATGCACGAATTCATCCACAATTCTACCTTGTGTTTCTCGTAATATGTCTCGTTTTTATTTGAATAATATCTTTCATCTTACGTGAACATTTTGATGTATTGAAAAAGGTATGTGTTTCTTTTTTAATATAGTTTGTATTTTGTTTTCGACTCGTTGATTTTTTCTTAAGAATGTCCGGCTAACGAGGTCAAGTGACGTGGAGGAATGGTATAAACACAATGAGTGAATTTCCTAGGGGGAAATTAGAGAAAATGGGGTAAAATTTAAAATGACTTTGGGCATATCTTTCGACCTTCAATAAACCTTTTTAAAATGTAAAATTGCACGAGTTCGGCGAGAGCAAACCCTGGGTCTTTCCCTTCCGGTTTTTCTCCCCCACAGTGAATTTTGGAATTTCTCACTGTGGGTCATTATCAATTTTGATACTAAAAATTTCCACTTGTTTTTTGTTTTAATCTTTTATTTCGACAACTTTTTCAATTTCACATCATCATTCTATCATCGGTAAAACATCTATGTCTTCAATGTTTTCATCTTCAGATATCACGTGTATGGTATCTCGTTACGTACTCTGTGAATCAATTCAGGTAAGTGATTGGTTGAAAACTTGTAGGAGCTGATAAAAACCAAATTTTTCATAAATAGGTGAAAACCGATTTGGCATACCACACAGACTAGCAATCGATGTCTATGGCTCTGCTCATCGATATACCTGGAACAGAGGGGATTTATAGCTCAGCTATAACTAACAAGCATATCGACTTAACTAATTAATGGGTAGGTCATACTTTCAGGGGAATATTCCGGAAGTATAGTATCGAAAATATTTCTAGAATTCCTAAATTATAATGTATGTTATGAATTGAACAAAGATCCATAATATAGGGCAGATAAAAAATCGATTAAGGCTTAATTACATTACTTTAAAGTTGGTACGTCCTAAGTACGATTATGGGAACACGGGTGGCTTTTAATTTAACCTATCTTTTTATTTAATTTCAATACACACCCGTATGATGTTATTTTAGTCTGTTAAGAGTCGTTAAAAGAAAGTTTGTCGAACAATAAAATACTGGGCCACTAAAAGCGACGTACAATAGTTAGGTTAACTACGATAACTATTTTCTACGGCACACTGCTGATAAAATGCTAAGATCAAAACATGATCGGTAGGCTTATGGCCATAGCAAATGACTGTAACCACTAACAGTCTTGAACACAAATTTATTAAGGAAGCTTACAACTCAAATGGGACATTATTTGTCACACTAACAATCGAATTAAACATGAGGGACCTAATCCTCGAACATCAAGTTATTTTAGTAATTATACGTTAAGTTTATTATTTTTATCAAATTTAGGTTAACATGCTTCGTAAGGCATAGAGCTAAACGCTGAAGTCGATGTGGCTTTCACTGCAGTTCACTTGCTGCATTTGCACCATAGAATGGAGAAAGACTTCCTCCAATTAGTACACGTGGGAATCAGATGCCCAACAAAAATAAAAAATGGCTGTGGCAAAGCCGGCCAGTCAACAGTCGCCAGACACTTTTGGTAAATTTGGATAGTGCCAATCCCGACATGAACAGGTTGATCAGACTTATCCAGCTTAGAGGATCGCTCTAACGATCATGCTGAGCAACAAACCGATCGGATGGGTATTAACAAAACTCAGATGGCGGACTTTTGTTTCTTCTCATACCATCTTTCTACTCTTATTGATAGGATATGGTAAGAAAGAAACCTGAAAAAAAAGAATGAAAGTAGGAACGGAAATAATTTTGGGCGGGTGGTTCGAGAACATGATCGAAAGAAGGAGGTACACTGTCCACATTTGTTGATATACACCTGTGTAAACTACAGTACCAAGTAGCGATACGGATCTACGAATAACATGAGATTGTATATATCCGCATGTGAAGGTTTTAGATTAAGAATGGACGGTTCTCGAATCACACCCTCATAACAGATGGAATTAACATTAGAGCGGAAGGTTGTGGATAAGGCATTTGCATTAGGCTCGGCCACAAAACTCAAAAGACAAGTCGATCAAGTCCTGTCACAGTTGCCAAGTAAAACGTAGATGTGATGTCCGAAAACGAACGTACATCCCGAGTATAGAGAATGATATCACGATTCGAAGTATATCAATAAGTCTCGATCAATCGTAGAGTCGAAACCACAAACCAGCTCAAACAGTTAGGCCACCAGCCTACCAGCGATAGCTCCCAAGGCCTACGAAGTATATTGGGCAAATTTACATAAGTGGAAATAAATAAGTTGGCCAACCCATTATCACAATATACACTTTATTACAATCAAAAAGGTTACTTACAAATATGGTAACTAATATCAGGTCGTGCAAGTTATACTTCACATTGCCTCATGGTTCTCGAAGTTCGGTGAACCATCAAATCTCGATCGGGTATTCGTTTTGAATTCGAAGGAATAGTACCGCGAGTTATTTAAATCTACTACTGATGTTCACATTCGAAAGTATCGGTGAAAACAATTTAATAGGTGACTTGCTGTCGTATAAAAGAGCTGTATTATGTCGTGAATAATGTTTCGTATTCACGACGAACAAAAAAACTATCACGTCTAAAACGAGACTGACTGTTCACTCTTAGGCTAAAAACGTGAACAGTCAAAGAGATTAGAATTGGTTCACCGATGATTGATATCATAATTCTACACGTCACCATATCGCTAAATAATAGTTAATCGACGTGTCTGATGTTTTTTAGACTTTGGGAATTTATTTCCGTTGGGGAATACGCGTATTTCCCGTTTACCTTATCGTTATTATAAACTTATAATTCGAGAGTCGTTCCCTATCGTAATAGTAGTACAAGTTGATGGTGACGTGAAGGGAAGGCTATGGGTAATCAGATGTCACAAGCTATTGTGATAGAATTTGTTGCAATTAGTGCATTGAAGTTTATCACATCAAATTTTGTATTTCCATTTGAATGGACCAGTTTGATTGATGTTTTCAGTACTTTTAAAAGAACAAGTTTGTAGTAAGTTTCTGTTTAAATTTTTGAAAAATAGATTTTTTGCATATGAAGACAATTTGTTGCTTCCTCAGTTAGATGGAAGGTAACAAAGTGGCTTATTAGTGTTACAGAAGTGAAGATTCGTTCCAGAGATATATCTCAAAATGTTTGATCGTATCTTGTGGATTAGAATTGATTCTTCTTGATCCCAGTTGCATAGGTTGTTAGTGTAACTTCTAAAAGTTAGGGTGAATAAAGTCACTTTGTATTTGGTATTGAATTTTTTTAGTGAGACTTTAATTTAAATTTATAGGGAATCATTAAAAAAATTACATTTTACCAAATCTGCATGATAGTAGTTTGATAAATCGTTAATTGGAATTACTAAATCAAGATCTAGATTTCTAATTTTGTTTTGTAATAAGTGTATATATTTTTCTAGAATTTCTTTTGCTATTATGGTTGAGGGGATTATGTGGTCTTTAGAGGATGAGAGAATGTTTGCCAAACAAAAGGTGTTTATGAGGTAAATGTAAACCTGCTCCACAGAACACCAAATTATTTGTTCATTTCTGAACATTAAAGTTTTCTTGAAAAGACAAAAAAACCATTTGGATTGTGTATATCCAATTCAAAAATTTTCAAACTTAAAATAAAAAGAATTCACATTGACTAAATAGTGCTTTTAAATATTTATGAGATACTGTTCCGTCCCATTTTTGCAGATGATTCAGTTCGTCTACAAAAATGTGTCGAACAAATTATAGACAACTATTATTCCAAATTCTTGGAATAATAGCTATGTCTATATTTTACCTAGCTTCCCACAGACAAACACCACCAGATATGCTGACAATATAGTGTCGTCATATTTGGTGGATGTTCCATGTCCGCCACCTTTTTGGTCGGTCATATTTGATTGAAACAAAGAAAACGAAGGTGATGTCTTGTCTTCATTTCGAAGGCATATTCATTCCAGAACTAGAAGTCGAGTAGAAATGATAAGGTCCATACTCGATGTTATGGATATCACACATCACTAGTATTAAGAAATAGTAATAAGTATAAATTTAAAGTGTTTGTAATAATTGAAGTGAAATATTAATAAAAGATAATATTCAGAAATTATCTTATTTGTTGAGGTAATTTAAAAGTATTGAATTACTCTTGCAACAAATTGGCGCCCAAACAAAAAACCTTCGTAAGTAAAAATTTAAAAATCATAATAATTTATTTTGAATAAAATTTGGTTTTTTCTACAACAGAAATAATTAAATAAAATATTTCGATTTGTAAATGTGAAAAATATTTTAAATTGCTCACAATTATAAAAAAATTTTTTTTGCTAGAGTAAATATTTTCACGTGATCGAAATAAATCGTGACTGAAATAATTCAAACATTAACAACAAAATTAAACAGCCGTCTATGAAATCAAATCTTTATTGCACAGGACTGCAAACATTTGATCAAGGCAAATAAAAATAAATAAATTAATATCAAAAAACAAAAGTAAAAATTAAATTAAAAATAAACCGAAAGTCCAGATCTGGTACCTGAAATCAAAAAGAAACAAAGTCAGCCCAACCAGTATCCAAAACCACAACCCAGCGAATGAGAAATCACTCACCAACAGCGCTGATCTGAACAAAACTTCCCACAAACTACAATGGACTACAGAGAATTATCTGTCATCAAACTGTAAGCAAATTATAAATTTATCTTCCATTAATTTGGAAAAATTTGAAATTGTTATTGATATAGTAAATAATATTGTAAAATGTAAAATTTCCCAACCTTCGTGAATGTCTGAAAAAGGTGAAAGTATAAGTGCATCACTCCCAGATATTTTAGACTCAAAAGCCGAAGATAATATTTTGGAATTTGAAAACAATCCCAAAAATTGTATGAAAATTAGTCTGAAGAAGAAAATTACCCACTCCTTGGTAATCACTGGGGAAGTCGCGTATCTCATCCTATAGGATATTTTTTGGAAGATAATTCCTAAAAATCAACAAAACTTATGTTCTTTTGATTTGGAAATGTTGGGTATCACTGAAACTTCTGAATATTTCCAAGAATTTTTGGTTTATAAAGAATTTAATATTTTCACAGATCATGAACCTTTAACATATCAAAGACGTTTGAAAAAACCAAACACAAGATTAAATAGATTAATTTCAAAATTAGGTGAATTTACATTTAAAATTAGGAACATCAAAGGCAAAAACAATAAAATTGCAGATTATCTATCTAATTTAGAAGAAGAAGAAGAAAACTATGCCAAATTTTGAAACGGTCAATTCATAATACTGGAAGGAACTCCTAATCCTCCAAATATTATCAAACAGGATAAAAAAGTTAAAGCAATAACACGTAGTATGAAAAAGAAAAAAAAAGATTTAGAATTAGTAAGTGACAACTCGGAAGACGATCGAAGTTCCATCCTATCCGATAATTTGGAAAAATCTGGAATCTCCGATACATCCACAAATTTTCAACTTTCCGAGCTTTCAGAAAATTCCGAAACTTAAAACCCAATTAATATCACAGATCCTGAAATCCATAACTTATGGGATTTACAACATGAAGACAAATATTCTGGAACTATAATTAAAATTTTAGAAGGTGGAGACGAAAAAGAGTTAAGAAAAATTTTAAAAATTAGAACACGCAACCTAAACCCATTTTTCCTTGATGAAAATGAAATTTTATGAAAACACAATGATCATTCTGAATAACATTATGCTGTACCAGTAATTCCTGACTCCCTTATACCTCAAGTACTTAATATATGTCATGAGAGTCAAAGCAGGGGAAGAAATTTTGGAATTTTTAAAACTCTTGCCAAAACGCGTATTCGATATTACTTTACACAGATGCCTAAAATAGTCTCGAGGCACGTACATTCATGCAACCAATGTCAAATTAATAAAAATATCAGCGAAAAATATGGATATTTAAAATCAATTAATCCTGAAGAATGTACACCTCTTGCACATATCCAAGTTGATTTTATCGGAAAATTAAACACAACCAATGAAAAGAAATATGTCATAGTAGGAATAGATAAAGCCACGAAATATTGTTGGACCAAAGCTGTAACCCAATCAAATGCATCTTCTGTAATTAAATTTTTGAAAGAGATTGTATGTCATTACGGAAAACCGATGAAGATTACATGTGATAACGGAACTCACTTTTCAAATGAATACGTGCAAAATTATTGTAAAAATAACAGAATTAAAATATTCTACTCTACATCATATTCACCACAGACTTAAGGACAAGTCGAGAAAATGAACGGAACGATTAAAAAAATGTTAGCGAAATATGAAAGTACCAATAGCAAAGAACGGTCAGACCACGTGCATAACATACCCTTGACCTATAACATGACGCCAATTGAAGGTTTAAACAACCACGATCCATTTTATCTCATGCACGGTTATAAAGGGGAACCTCCTATAAATTTGAACATCCAGTCACAACTTATCAGAAAGACAAGGGAAGAACAGATAAGTGAAGCAGAAAAAATCCGAAAACAATTCCGAATCTTGTTAAACAGAATGCAATTAAATATTCTGAACATTATAATAAAGGATGAAAAGATATTTCCTATGAAATCAACTACCTGGTTCTATTAAGAGCACCGATAAATTACGGAAAAGGTAAATCAAAACTTCTGGGACCATATCGCATAGTACGTAAAATCTCAGACCTAAATTATGTAATTCACATAATTTCCAAAGATGGAAACAGTACAGACGATACAGTTCACATAAGAAGACTTACACCATTTAACGCTCGTTCTGATACTAATTCTCCATCTAAAATTGAAGATATTATATCTGACAAATTGGAAAATGAAGAAGACACTACTGAGTCTTACCCTAAAAAGTAATGAGGTAGACCCAAGAAAGAAAAAACTTTTGAAGAAAATGAATCAGAAGATGAAATTAAAATTATTGTTAAATGTCAGAGAGGAAGACCAAGAAAAGGTATTTTAAAGAAATCAGATAGCAAAAATAAAAATAATAAAAAGGTACAATTTATTGACCAAGCCTTACTAAGAGGAAAAGATCGTTCCGAATGGAGAAAGAAATTTGAGTTAAAAGACCCAGAAAAAATAAGGATAACATTACGAATAATTCAATCAGTTACGCAAAAACAATAGGTATATCGAATAAAATAAATTATTCGATAGGTGTGATGAGGAAAAAAGTATAATACAACCTTTGTCTCTACCTATTCGAACTATTCCCCATGATAATAAAAAACAGAATAAGTTATGTTTTGAGGAATATGTGAAAAGATATTCCTAACCACCCTACGAAACATTGTATGATAACCCATGTAATTTAATTCATAATAATTATAGATAAAATTTTTTTTAAGAATATTGTATGGACCAATATTTTCCCCTCAAAAAAATTAAAACAAACAATTATAAAAATTATAACTCACAGATCACCAATCATCCTGTGGATCATTGGCAGGAGCCTCTCCAGCATCATGCTTCATTTCACCTTGCACCTCAACTTCTGGAAGATCAGCAGGTGAACTGTCTGGAGAAACCGACGGACGTCTGAATTGTTGATGTTCGGGGAGGTGCCTATTCGATACGACCATCTTGGTTGGTCCTGCCAATGGCTCACTCCTCGGACTTGCCCCACGCAGGACTCGGCAATCGTGAGATATGGTCAATTTTTCAGATGGTTCCAAAACCCGCAAAACTTCAATATAATGCGGAGTGTCGTTAATGGCAATCTTTCGCCTATAAAAGTGAACGATGTATTCCACCAACGATTGGAATTGCGATCTGTCTGTGATAGTATTGGCATAAGCGTTGTAAGTATTCATAAAACGGACTTTGGCACCAAGATTTAAAGGCTGCATAGCCATTATGACAGCAGTCAGAGGATTTAGGCTCACAGCGTACCCGGTGATATCGGAAGGATTAACATCAAGTGTCAAAAAACATACAACTGACCCTTCCCATCTCCATTAGCTTGCCTCTGGGAAGAGGAAGCTGAACTGAGAGGCAAGATGGACCATAGATTACAAGAAGCACTCACATAAACTTTGAAGCAACACATGCCTCCATGATCCAAGAGAAGTGTTTAATGAATCACCCGGAAAATTCTTTCGATACACGTCAACACTGGATGGTCTGTAATCTGCCTAAACAAACGAATGGATGGCTTTAAAAATTTTCCAAAGCCCGATAACTCCAGTAAACAGACACGGACAATGAGGTGACCAATATCGAAGATACAGAAGAGAAGCTTGCGTAAGCATGAAGTTTTCGGTTGTCTACACAATTCCCATGTTGGGAACCATAAGCTTATACAAAGCGCGCAACTCAGCCAGAATTGGATACAATGGAACATCCTGGAGAACTTGTTCACTTGCGCGATCCATCTCAAAATTTAGCCTCAGATCAAAATTCTGAAGAAAATGTCTTTCGATATTTAGTAAAAATAAAATCGCGAAATAATAAAAAAATAAAATAAACACAAAAGAAAAATATTACGAACAGGAAAAACATTAACTAATATTCTCAAGGCAGACGTGGACGAAGAAAATCAGGACAAATTAACATATCGAATATGTCCAGGAGACTGCAATGCCTCCATATATATCTGAGTTGTAAAGCAAGATGAATTCTTGCTGAACAATCAAAATATATTGGAGTCTGCCATCTCTCAAGGCCTACCCTTGATGATAATAATGCGAACCGAATTCCAGAGTTCCACAATAGCACAGATGGTGTAATTTCCACACATATATATATTTTTATGAGAAAGAAATAAAAATCAAAGAAATGTTGTGCATCGATATACATTTTTGCAACTTATAAATATTTTTTCTCGACAGATAACAACTAAACAACGTACCGACAAACATAATAATGCATTTAACATCAAAATTTCGTGTGATTTGTAATGATTTCAGAACACATGATGAAAAAATTCGGCGTTATCATTTTCATTACAATCACCATACTCACACAGGAAACTGAGAATACAGGTTTAAGAACAAAAATTAGTGCATTGTCAGGAGCATACTTTGTGCTAAATAAATTCAGTAAGGCTTATGAGAAAATGATTCCCATAGTCTACAGCATGAAAATTCCAAGAAGAGAAAAAATTGAAACACCCGAATGGCTAGAAGAAATTAGAAAACTGCAAAGTTGCACATCCACTGAAAATACATGGTGTATACAAAGATCTAAAAATATGTTAAAAATTTTAGATTTAATTGCAGACATACAATTAATCAACCAAGCGATAATTAAAGAATTCGATAGAGAACCTTCAAAAAGAATTAAACGCGGAATACAAGTCCTTGGTGACTATGAGATATTATGTAATGTAATGACACTATCTCAAGGTAACGATTTTATAGAAAATGAGAAAAATTTGAAATCCCAATAAGAAAAACTTGGATACTCTTTAACAGAAAGCCACACAGAATTATTAAACGTGACAAACGACATAAAAAACTTCGAAAAGATCGAATTCGATAATTCCAAAATTTTGAAAGAAAACGTTCAAGCACTTAAAGACGCAATTCAAAATCGGGATAATGAAATCATTATAGAAGCTAGGAGAGAGTTTATTTTTGACACGGCTCGAAGAATACATGCTAGTTTAGTCACTGAAAATGCTAAACTTAGCCATCTATTTCTCTCGTGCAAAAATAACCATCTTCCTGCAGCAATTGTAAACGAGACAACTTTAAAAGGAAACATATTAAAAATCAAGAAAATCACCAAAAAATCAAATTTTGAAGTAGTTGTAAATGAAAAATCAATCCAGTCTTACTACCGAACCAAATTGGTAAATTGTTATGTTACAGGAAATGAGATAGAAATAGAAGTCAAAATTCCACTTTAGAACCTACATGCGAAATATGAAATTTAAAACTTTATCCCTTAGACATTTAGAACGCATGATAACAAAATTTGTTCGTTGGACCAAGAACCTTTGATCTTAACCCACAACAAATTAGACGACTCAACGAGAATAATAACTGGAACAGACCAGCAAAAACAGTCTGTTGTGCTTTATTCCTCAAGACCATACGACAAATAATTTAGGAAATTGCGCAAGAGCACTATTTCAAGGTATGAAGTATGAAGAAATAGTAAGAAATGTGCTTTAAAATGTGAATTAAACAACGGGAAAATTGTGGTTAAACAAATCAAAATGAATCTATTTGCAATAACAAACGCTAAAAGTCATCCATTAATATCAGTCAACACCATAACAAAAACAAGTAACATTATAACTATTAATGATTCATGGCCTGGAGCAACACTACTAACAGTCCCATGTGTAGTAGAAATTCAACAACTACAAAACAAAAATAATGCAGAAACAATTATCCTGGCAGGATTCCCATGTGTGGACGAACCAGAAAAGGACATCCTCATGGAACGTCACCTGCCGTTAGTTTGAATGAAGTATCAATTCATGAAACTTTATTTTGGTTTTCGTCAATCGTTCAAATTTCCTAATATGTCTATTGCCTACAATAATAAATAGCATGACAACATTCCATATTTCTCATCAATGATTCCTATCCATAAACTTAAAGAAAGGCTAACATCAGTAGAACTGAAAATTTCAGACGTAGGATACCAGGACACGATCAAAACAGTACACTTACTACTGATTGGCTGGTGTGGTTTATTAACTCTCATAGTAGCTATATTGGTCTATGTAAATTTAAAATTGAACTGTGTTGCTGTCAATGCACACAACCAAATAAATGATTTGGCATTGGGAGCAATACATCGTTAATGGTCCATAATTTTAAGTTCATTTTAACAGTAAGATATAATAAAATTAGCATTAAAACATAATAAATTTGATTATGCCAAATAATTTTAATTAAGCCAATTTACAAAAATAAATTTTTATGCTCAAATGGCAAATTTTATATTTTTAGGCAATAATAAATTCCGCAATGTAAGATTAAGGGATATTTGTGAAAAAGATAATATTGTATTATGACTAGAATTAAAGATATAATAGATTAAAATAGAAAACTTTCAGGAGCACAAAATTTAGCGAAGCAGGAGCTTTGGGCTTTCTTCCACCCGGGGACCTTTTTTCCATCTCCTTTTTGCAGACGATTCTATAGTAAGATCAATAATAATAAGAATGTGGTTCTGTTCACGTTTGTCGCCATTTACCATATGACGTTGTTCGTAATTCTTTCTAACGAACTTTTTGTCTTGTCTGTGTGTGTGTAAATTGATAACGTTTTTGATAGGTCTGTTCTACTGACGTCATTGATGTAGTCTGTGACGTCAGTGAGATAACGATATTGTTATGCAATATCTTTATCGTATCGTGTACGACTCCATCGTTCGCAATACTCAGGGGGGAGGAAGTCTAAGTCTTTCCCAGTCTACCTGCCATGTACAAGTCAATACGGGATTTTGGTTTGTTAATTTTATTTATTGTTTGTAATTTTCATCTGTTAACATTGTATGTCTGTTATGTGTTTATTGAATTGTCTGGTTTGAAAGAAGTTTGCGTGTTTTTTAATATAATACAAAATAAAGAGATATTTATAAAATATTATTATTTATTACGTTTGAGGAACAATAACATTTAACAATGAGTTTATATGTTTAAAAAAAAAACGATAATATTTAACAATTAAGACATATATATAAGTTTGTACAATGGTATAGGAACATATGTTATCACATTGTTTCTTTGATTGACTGGAGGTAATGCTTATCTGCTAGGTATATAATAATGAGATCTGCCTTTGTGTTTTGGAAGGTCTGGTATCACAGGTTCGTTTCTTTATTTAATGATTTGGAACACTTTGTTTCTTCGTTTATTGCTGTATTGTTCGTGTCTGGGTAAAGTTGCGATTCTGTAAGGAAATATAAAAGGTATTAATTTGAGTATTGGTTGTTTGTTGATAAACACGTCAACTGCATCGTTTTTCCTTTTGTGAGGATAAAGGATGGTTGGCTAGTGTTTATTATGTTGGTTTGTTGCTTGTCACCTGCTTCTCCAATCTTTATATTGGTTTCACAGTGGGTCTTCTGGTTGCAAACTTGGTTCGTTTTGTTTAAAGTTTACCCAAAGTAGATTCTCCTAAAGACGTCTGGGCTACGAATTATTTATGATAATTCGTAGATGTTATGTTTATTGTGCCACTATTTTTGTGTATTTGTGTTGTGAAGCATCTGGGGAATTTAATTCTAATGGTGCTAGGTATTTGAGGGGTCTGGTAGTGAGTGTTCCATTTGGGAACATAATGGAAGCCGATCTGACTATCTGGTCTGAAGATTTATGTAATTTTTTGATTACTGCGATTTGTGGTTTGTTAGGTGTTGAAGCAGCGTCAATGACGTGTACTAAATCTCCTATATTTGATGTGTCACTGTTCGTTCGATAATTGTTTGGTATTGGTTGAGGTTGTTTGTCTCGTAGGTATGTAAGATAATTTTGTTTCCATTGTATCCATAAGTTTTTTAAATATATTTGGTCCATTTTCCATATGTGTTGTAGGTGTTTTTCTGTTGATGTATGATTTCTGTCTGGTTTGTCGGAATTAAATACGGTATGTTGAAAATTAGCATGAAGAAAGTTAGCTGGTGTGAGGTACGAATAAGTTGTTGTTTCTGTTTCTGGGCATAAGGGTCTTTCGTTAATCATTATTTGTAATTGTTTGATGGTAATATTAAATGTGTGTATGTATATGGGGTGATGTCCTACTGTTTTATAATAGGATTGTTTGATGATGCCTATTAGGCGTTTGTAAGTGCCTCCGTACCATGGGGCTTTGGCTGGTATGAATTTCCATTATATTTGATTTTCATAAAGGTAACTTTGTACTTTATTGTTATTTGTTATGTTGTTCCAGAAGTTTGTTACATTTGAGTTGATGACTCTGAATTGTGCTGCGTTATCTGACAGTATTAGTTTTGGTGTTCCTCTGTCTGCAAAAAATGAGTGAAATGTGCACCATATTTCTTCTGTTTGTAAAGATGTAATGGGATTAAATATACTGCTCGTATAGTGAGGCAGGTGAATATGAGAATCCATCTTTTTGATGGTGTTCTTGATGGTAAGATCTGTTGTGATTGTTGTTTTATTATTATTTTGTTGTATGTATAAAATGGTCCGAATATATCGACACCAGTGTGTGTAAATGGGTGGGCATTTTCATTGAGTCTAAAGTCTGGTATGATTGAAAAAGGTGGTTGTTTGTAGGGTTTGTTTGAATGAATTTTGCATTTATAGCAATTTTTTCAAATTGTTGATACGACTAATTTGTTTATGGTTGGTGTGAAAAAGTTTTTTCTAAATTTTGCGACCATATATCTGGTTCCACTATGGTAACCTTTTTCGTGTATGTATAATATTATTAATTTGGTTAAATGTGATTGTGGGGGTAATAGATATGGTGGATAAGTTTGTGTATGTAATGTATGTTGAGGTAGGTAGTTATGTAATCTGAGCATGTTGTCTTTGTCTAATTTTACATGAAATTTTTTGAATATTGCGTATGGAGGTGGATTTGTTTGTTGTAATTGTTGGAAATGGGTTTGCAATATTTCTTTTGTTCTGCAATAATGAAAATAGTTAATATTTGAAAAAATTGGTAATTTGTGTGAAGGTATGGTATTGTATAAGATTTATTTTGTGCTGTTTTTTGTCTAAATTGTTTCAATGCTTTTATCGTAATTTAGAAGGTTTTATTATTTGTGGATAAAATTGTAAATAAGTTTAACTTACTTTGTATTGGAGGTTTGAACACTGTTTCTACTATTTGTGCTGATGTGGATATGGTCTATTCTGGTATTTTTATTTCATTCTCCATAGTATGAGAGCGTTTGTTTTCTTGGTTCTGGAGGTGCTGTAAGGAAATTAAATTAATATTATTATTTTGTTCTGTATGTATATTTGTATTATTTGTTTCTTGCTTACGTGGTGGGAATTTGGTTTGTAGTTCGATTACTTTCTCAAGATATCGGTTTGCCTCGGCTTTAGTGATAGGGTATGTTACTCTGAGGCATAGTGCTGCGTGGTGTGCATTAGTCTGTTGACACTGGAACCATCTGCATTTCCTTTGTTTTTGTGTGCAATGGTCTGCTGTCATTAGTATGCCGCATTTCGAGCACAAGTTAAATTGCCAAAAGTATGATCGTCTGCTCTCTAGTGTGTTGTATTTGTGGTGGCAGCACAAGTAGCTCCAGTGGGGACTTTTGCAGAACATGCATCGTTGTTTGGTGGGTATGGCCAGGAATATGTATAGTTGCTCTGGAATACTGCTGTCTGGATCTGTTTGCGAGTGGTAAGCTGGAACAGAAATTTCATCTATATCGTTATCTGTGTAATGTTCTGGCGAAGGTTTACCTTGATCAGTATTCGTATGAAATGCTGGACTGCTTTTAAGCTGTGTTATGTTTTCTGTTGTGTGTTTGTTATTATTGGGTTTGTTGTATTGTGGTCTGTTATATTGTCTTCGGTTGAAGTTGTTGTTTGCTTTCTCTCTGTAATATGTATTGTTTTCTTGATGTGTGACTTGTGTTCTGTATGTTTCTTTTGTTATGTCAGGTTTTTCTGTTAAGTCTGTTGTTTTGATTTCTTGGTATACCGCTTTGAGAACTGCTCTCGAGTTTGGTTTGGATATATCGATTCTGTTAGAGTATGAGTACCTTGGGAAAATTTGTAATAATGTTGGGAATGTAAGGTCGTCTGTTAATTCTGGTACGAAGTCGTGTATAGTGTCTAATAACATGCATGTTTTGTCGTACATATTACGTAATCCTTCTTTTGTGTTTTGTGCTAGTGGTATGTTATTTAGGGTTTGCCAGAGTTCTGATTGTAATCTGGATTTGTCGCCAAATTCGTCATGTATGTACTGCAATCTTCTAAAGTATCCTTGTTTGTTGTGGCCTAAAGTTGTTAATCTTTGCTGGATATTGTCTGGCATGACATCTTCTAAAATTTTGCATTTTTGTGGAGTTATAACGTCTTCTCTTACGTGTATGTACTTCATGAAGGATGTTATAAAGTCGGGGTATGATGTACGTTTTCTGTTGAACTTTGGTAATTTGTATTCTGGTGTTTTGAAAAAACAAGATTGTGTTAAGGTATTTGATCCAGTGGTACTTCCCATACTTTTGGTATGTGTAGTGTTCTTTTTTGTTTTGGTGTGGTTTGTTTGTTATTTTGATGTATTAATTTGTTTCCTTCGATTGTTATGTTTTCTATTGGTTGACTTAAATTAGTGTTCGTAGGTTGATTATTATAATTTTGTATCTATGTGTTCGTTATTCTGTTGCATTTTTGTTGTGTTGTGTCTGCGTCATTATTAATGTTTTTTCTGGTCGGTGTTAGATTGAGTAGTGTTGTTTGTTCTGTTGTCTAATTTGTTTTTGATTTTTTGGTTTCAATATTTGTTGTTTGCAGTGTTTGATCGTCTTTGTAAGTCCATTTGGATGATCTTTTCCTTACCGGAGTTTGTTCGAGAGTTAATATATATATATATCTGAATTATTACATGGTGGTGTGGTGGGTCTGTGACGCTCTTCTGAGCCAGGTCTGTAGTATCCAGTAAAGCGAGAACTCATCATCTCCTTGCTTGATGTTCTGGATACAGTTCTTTGTTGTTTGCTCGGAGATTTTGTGGTATTTGTGTCGCAATATATCTCAGGAGGTTGTTTGGATTGTATGTATTGTTGTGTGGTTTGTTGTTGCAGTTTTTGGTGGTTTGTAGTTCCTCAAATTTGTTATTTAGTTTCATAATTTGTATGGTAAGATGTTCCCTAATGTCGTATACTTTTTGGTAGAATTGAGTGTCTGTGTCCGTTGGTAAGTTGTCTAAGTCTGTTAACTGAAATTGTAGTAAACTTTAGAAGATATGTACTCTGATGTTTGGAATAGTGCTAAGTTGTAGTTGCGAGCTTGTTGAATTTTAGTTTCGGCTCTTGCCATGGAAATTTCTATATATGTTTGTTGTGGAGTTTTATAGTTTTGTTGTGTAGTTGGTGTGTTTGTTGTGTATAGTGTTTGAAATGGTTGTTGCATTTGTATGATGTTTGGGATGGGTAAGATCCCTTGTGTTATTGGTTGTTTGTTGGTGGCCGTTAATAAAGCCGTTGTTGTTGGTCTGTATCTTGAGGTTTGTGAAGTATCTGATGATGTTATGTTCGAGTATGTTGGTTGAAGATTGGGGTTTGTAATCGTATGTGTGATTGTAGTAGGTAAAGTTATCGTAACTGTTTTTGGTAAATTAATGTTTTTTATTTCTTTGTGGAGCCGATGGTTGGTCTATAAGATGTCTTGTAAGCAATGATGGATGTTGCCACGGTTGCTCCTGTAGGAGAAGTGGAGATGGATAAGCGTCTTTGGATTGATCATTTGGTTCATTTTGTGTGTTTGTCCCCTCTGTTCTTTTGGGTATCTTCTTTCCCATTTCTTGGTCTGTGAAACAGTATTAAATTATGTGTTACATACGAGAATATTGTGTGCGTGGAGGTGTGGGAAATGTTTTAATTTAATTATTCTGATCTCACTTGTTTATATAAGAGTATGCTAACTTTGTTTTATTATATAATGTCCTTAATATAAATACGTATTTGTTGTACTTACGTTTGTTTTGTTCTGCGGTGTTTGTTGTGGAAATGTGTTTCCTTTGTTTGATATGCAACACGAGTTTGTTTTAATTAAAATGAAAGTTTGCACAAATAGAATAAAAAAGACACGAATAATTATAAAAAAACAATTATTATTACTGCGAGGACCAATATTTGCTGTGCTACCATGTAGTGAGATCAATAATAATAAGAACGTGGTTCTGTTTACGTTCGTTGCCATTTACCATATGACGTTTGTAATTCTTTCTAACGAACTTTTTGTCTTGTCTGTGTGTGTGTAAATTGATAACGTGTTTGATAGGTCTGTTCTACTGACGTCATTGATGTGGTCTGTGACGTCAGTGAGATAACGATATTGTTACACATTACCGTTTTCGTATTGTGTACAACTCTGTTGTTCACGATATATTCAGTTTGTCTACAAAAATGTGTCGAACAAATTATAGACAACTATTATTCATAATTATTGGAATAATAGCTGTCTATATTTTACCTAGCTTCCCACAGACAAACACCATCAGATATGCTGACAATATAGTGTCATCATATTTGGAGGATGTTCCATGTCACGCCACCTTTTTGGTCGGCCATATTTGATTGATACAAAGAAAACAAAGGTGATGTCTTGTCTTCATTTCGAAGGCATATTCATTCCTGAATTAGAAGTCGAGTAGAAACGTTAAGGTCCATACTCGATATTTTGGATATCACGCATCACTAGTATTAAGAAATAGTAATAAGTATAACTTTAAAGTGTTTGAACTAATTAAAGTGAAATATTAATAAAAGATAATATTCAGAAATTGTATTATTTGTTGAGGTAATTTAAAAGTATTGCATTACTCTCGCAACAATTTGTCATTTAAGCATAAAAATTTTTAATTTTGCAAATATTGTTGAGAAGAAAAAAAAATTGTCACAATTAAATTTATTATTCTTAACTAATGTTGATTTTACATCTTATTTATAAGAGAACTTAAAATTAGGGACCATTAACAATGTATTGCTCACAATGCCAAAATCATTTATTTAGTTGTGAACATTGGCAGCAACGCAGTTTAATTTTAAGTTTATATTGACTAACAAGGCTACAGTAACTGTGAGTAGACCACACCAGCCAATCAATAGTAAGTGGACTAATTTGATCGGGTCTTGATGTACCAAGTCGGATATTTTTAACTCTGCTGTCTTCAGTCTTTCTTCGAGTTTATGGATTGGAGTTATGGACAAAAAATATGGAATATTGTCATGCCACATGTTTGGGAACTTGAACAATTGGCAAAGACCAAAGTCAAGTTCCACGAATTGATACTTTGTCCAAACGATAGGTAGATGATGTTCTATCATAATACCTTTTTCTGGTTCGATAACGCATGGAAATCCTGCCGGAATAATAGTTTTTGCATTGTTTTCCCTTTGTAGTTGTTGGATTTCTGTTACACATGGGACTGTTAATAGTGTCACTTCAGGCCATGAATCGTTGATAGGTATTGTGAAAAAATATGAATTATCAACTGACAGAATTATGTGAAATTACTGACGAAAGACTTTAACTAATCGTAGACATCGAACGAAGACTAGACACACACTTTACAAACACATAAATAAGAACACCAAATATTCTCTTTCACAAAAATTTATTTCCATATAAGATGGAGGAGATGTTACCACAACAAATAATATGTGAGAATAATATGCTAACGTATAATATAATTTGCTATCATTCTCACACGCTTCCTCAAATTATAATTATACGATATGTCAATTTAGAAATTACGAAACGAACGACATAAAATAATAAATTGGTCATTAGACAAAAAATGACATTAGTCAACAATAACAAAAATTACAACATAAAAAAATTTAACATGCATGGTAAACGAATATAAAAAGTTACAATAATTTTAACATCTCGCAAAACTTATTAAATTGGGGCCTCGGGCAGTCCTTTGTGAAAACATCACCCAACTGTCACAAAGTTGGTACGTGAGAATATTTGAATTCTACATTTACATGATCACATACAAAAATGGTATTTTACATCTATGTGCTTGGACTTGCGAGTATTCCTTTTTTCCATAATGCAGGAGTGCCAAACAACTCTGATTATCTTTTTATATTGTGGCTCTGTCATTTATTTGGATGGAAAAATGATTTAACAAATTTTTAAACCAAATTGATTCTGCAGTGGCATCACATATAGCAATCAGCTCACTCTCAGTGCTGGATAATGCTACAGTTGGCTGCTTTTTGCTGAACCAGGACACCAGTGAGCCAAAGACAAGGACACAATATCCAGAGATAGACCTTCTCGTGGTTACACAATTGCCCCAATCGACATCTGAATATGTTTCTAAAATGTTTTTATTATTATGTTCGTTTTTATATGTTAATTTTTTGTCTTTTGTGGTTACTAAATATTTGAGAACCCTAAGTAGATACCAATAATGTTCATCAGTGGCGTAGCTGGAGAATTGACAGAAATATGATATTGCAAAGCAAATATAAGGCTGTGATCCTAGAATTAAGTACATGAGACATCCCACAAGCTGTTGGTAATCATTGTTCAATACCCTATCACAGATCCCTGTCCAATTGGAGTTTTGGGTCAATGGGTTTGTAGGTAAGCGCACAATTTTCAACACCAAAAAGCTTTGCAACAGTCTCAATGAGATTCCGCTGTTCAATCTCCAATATGCTTTTGTCACGATTGTGATCAATATTTAGTCCTAGATATTTATTAATTTTTCCTAGATCTTTACATTTAAATCTTTTATTTATCTGTTTTAAACAAAAATGTTAATAGTGTTTCATTGTTAGAGCTAATTATAATATCATCAACGTATGTGTGTAAATATACTATAGAATTATTATTTTTATTTTTAAATATGTATAGGCAGTCATCAGCCCTACTCTGCATGAAGCCAAGAGATACAAAGAATTCATTGAACAATTTGTTCCATACCTTGAGCGACTAATTCAATCCATAGATTGACCTATTTAATTTTATTACATTATTATGTCTATCGACTTGTGATTCTATACATTCAGGTATCTCAGGATATATATCTTCCAACAGGATACCATTCAAGAAGGCACTACATATGTCTACCTGTTCAATGTAAAATTTTAATTAGTTACTAATCGCTAACAGAGTTCTGACAGGCGAAAGTTTTGCCACCAGCGCATAAACTGCATTAAAGTTGAAGCCTTTCTTCTTTTGACATCATCTGGCAACTAGCCAAGCCTTATACAGGACTTTATTATTAACATCATATTTATTATTAAATAACCAGCGACAAGTAATGGTGGGAGCGCCCTTTGAACGTTTTGTCACCTCCCAAGTCTGATTGGAATTCACAGAAATAGCCTCCTTCCACATCATACTGTCAGGTGCAGCAATTGCCTCCTCAAACATTGAAGGGATTTCATCCTCAGCGACATATATATAATTTTCAATACCATCACCAGCAGTCACCTCCTGTGGTAGAAAATCCAAATTTAAGTCACCATCTACTTTTATATTTTCTAAATTAGATTCTGTTACTTCTTTAAAAATATCGTCTTCTTTTGTGTATTTATTATTATTCCCTATTTTATTTTCGAAAAACTCAACAACTCATGACAGACGTACTTCCCTTGTATTAATGTCTAACAACTTGTATCCACAAGGAGAATATCCTACCATAACCAATTTCTCACTTTTAGTTTTAAATTTATTGGAATCGTGTTTGAATGACAACATATATGCGTCGCATCTAAAAGTTTTTAATTTTGTGTAGTCATATTTTTCATTATACCACCTCTCAAAAGGTACAAAGTCCTTATTGGTCGGACATCTATTCACTATATAGGCAGAGAACAATATGGCTTCTGTCCAATAAATCTTATCTAGACAACTCTCGAATAACATTGTCCTTGCCCTCTCACAAAGTGTCCTGTTCATTTTCTCAGTCATCCCATTTTGCTGGGGACCGCCACTAACTGTAGGTTCAAAAATTATTCCCTTCTCAGTACAATATGACTGAAAGGCAGTATTTGTATATTCAGTTCCACAATCACAACGGAGTCTTTTTACATTATATCCAAATTTATTTGAGACAATTTCATGAAATTCTCTAAATCTCATAAAAGCTTCCGTTTTACTCGTCAAAAGGTACACACAACAAAAATTGGAGTAATCGTCAATAAAAGTCCTAAAATATTTAGTTCCCTTATATGTGAGAGGGTTTATTGGACCACAAAGGTCAGTATGCACTAACTGAGGAGGCTTTTTTGTTTTTTTATCGTGTCACAAGAAAGGTTTCCTTCTTTGTTTACCCATAACACAGGGTTTACACAGCAATCTGCAGTTGGAATCAACTTTTGGTATCAAACCTCTGTTTGACAACAATTTAATATCATTAATATTCAGATGAGCAAGATGTCTGTGCCACACAGTCAGTGGACTTGAGTCATCCTACAGCGTCAGATTGTACGATTGATTTGGTATTTTAAGAAAATCAATCGTGTACAGATATGAGTCTATGCTAATTCCAGTAGTTACAATTTTACCACCACAGCGTTGGATGATCTCAACCGGTTCCTCTCTGAAAAGAGTATCAAAGCCAGACTTGCTCATCTGTTTCACTGAAAGCAGATTCTGTGGTAACTCCTGAGCATACCTTACATTTTTCAATTATATTACAGTTCCATTTAAAATTTTTACTTTCACTATACCAACAGATGTAATGGAAAGTGAGACTCCCTTTTTCGCTACACAAATATGGTGAGGCTTAATTAGGTCAATATATTCACTGAACAGGTTAATATCATTAATTATATAACTTGTGCATCCACTATCGACAACAAATGTGGTTGGAGGAATTAAATTTTCATTTTTATCATTATCAAAATCATTAATTTTACTATTATCATTAACTGTGAAACTGAAGCCCACTTCAGAGCATTCGTCATTTTCATTACTATTTTCATTGCACATTTCTGCAGAACCCATTATTATTATTATAACTTTGATCATTAGATCGATTAACATTATTATTATTATTATTTCCGTGATTACTATTCCCATTTTTAACAAAGCAATTTTGAGCTATATGCCCAATTTTATTGCAGTAATGACATTTGACATTTGACTGACCAGAATCATTACCACAATTACGACTATTGCATTACTATTATTAAATGTACCTACCTTGTGATTATTATTATTGAAATTTCAACCTTCAATATTGGAAGTCAAATTAGGATAATTATTATTATTGTTGTTATTCATTCTTCCTCTATTAAAACCATGATTATTGTTTCGACTTTGAGACCAACCACGATTAAAACGACTATTAAAATTAGTGGAATTTCGAGCGACATAGATATGTTTGCCAAAGAAGAGGTTCTCCTCACCAGTAACAGGTACTAATGAAGGTTTTTGAGACACAGAATTCAGAGAATTACCTCTAACTGTCGACTTATTATCCAAAGATAGTTCACACTGGAAGTTGTTCAGCTTCATGAACACACTATCCCAGGTGATGACTTCTGCATCCTCCACAACGACTTTTATCAGACAAAATTTGGCGGGTAACATTCTCAGCAGCACCAGGATGAACTGCTTCGTAGTTGTCAGGTCTCCCAATTTGGTTAAGTGGCGACATCGAACACGAAAATCAAGTAAATACTTCTGTAAATCAGCACCAAAAACATACCATTTACCATACAAATCCTCTAGTAAATCCATTAGTGTCTAGTCGTTTCCATTGTCAATCAAATCTGTCAGTGCTTGAAACATTTCATTTGTCATCGTGTATGTCTGAATCACTTCCAGGTATTTGTCAGTCACATTATTTGCAATTAGGAACATCACTTTAGCATTTTCCTTCAATCATGAATCACCCCTATTACAAACAATTGGCAAAGTATCAATTATTAAATTACCAAGAGAATTCTTTGCTAACTGCAGCTCCATCCTGAACTTCCATGTTCTCTCATTACGTCCATTAAACTTCTCGATGCAATTCAGCTTCTTGACATCCATTTTGATGACAGGTAACGACCATCAGTTGCACAGCAAACAGCTATTTTCAGCAACTATCAGATGCGCTGACCAACAAATCAATTGATCAAAATTACAGGAATGATGAGAAGCAAACATATTAAACAGCAAAAAATAAATTAACAAACATGGTAACTACTTGGATGAAGCAATCAGGATTCAACAGCACAGCATTGACAAATTATAACAATAGTGGCCACGTTGACAGCCAGGTAACTGGGCCCATAACCTGTGAAGAAATACGAATTATCAACGGACCGAATTATGTGAATTTACTGATGAAAGACTTTAACTGATCGTAGACATCGAACGAAGACTAGACACACAATTTACAAACACATAAATAAGAACACCAAATATTCACTTTCATGAAAATTTATTTCCATATAAGATGGAGGAGATGTTAATTCATCAACGTTTGATGAGCGACGAGAGGCACACAAAAAATATAATATCACAGTTGAGTTTTGTGACGTCTGGGAACATCACAATTACCGGGCAGGGCTAGGTATACTAGGACCAAAACAATTAGTAGGACAGAAAGAGAACAAAAAGTTGGAAGAAAAATAAAAAAAAATTAAAATCAGTAAAAAGGATCCCTAAAACAAACGAAGAATACATCCCACATGTAAGGAGGATAAATATATACGGTCATGGTTCAACCCTACAGACTCCCTAGTGTACATAATACTTCACCCAATGAGAAATACCCTACAATAGGCCCGTCGCCCGATGCTTGCCGAAACCCCTACTCCACATTACATTGAGAAAATTATAATATTTTACCTGTTGGCTGACAGGGAAATAAAAGTCTTGTTGCCGCAAAACTTCATTTATTATAAGTTGACTCTGACATTGAGAACGTGGCACATCTCCAGACGAATGATAACAGCCAATTCCATATCTGGCAAACTAATTATGATTGGCGGAAACAAAACTCCAGTAGACGTTTTTCAGGT
Organism: Ericerus pela; assembly: GCA_011428145.1. Classification (NCBI taxonomy): domain Eukaryota; kingdom Metazoa; phylum Arthropoda; class Insecta; order Hemiptera; family Coccidae; genus Ericerus; species Ericerus pela. The sequence continues at coordinate 192,112 of WOFM01000074.1, read as the reverse complement.
TGATGACTGCATTCACCAGCGAGGGTTCTGATTGCAATAATTAACAGCGAAAAATGAAAAACGTGTTCCCTCTCATTTTGCGAGAAGAGAAACAAGTGACTTAATTCATGGTCTTTGACGGACTGATTCTTCTTCTAAAAATCGAGAATGAAGACGAATCGAGAAAGAAAAAGGAACGGCATATGGGGAATACCTAATTGGAACCAGGCTGCTAACATTCGTGTGTAGTTACATTGTTATATTATATTAAATAGGTAAGAGCGTGGAATGGCAAGTACAGAAAAAAGCAGACGCTGTTTTATCTGAAAGAGTGGACAGTATCAAATTTAAAGATATGAAAAAGAGACGGCGAATTTATGATAAGTATAGAGTGAACGGGAACGGCTAAAATATAATTTAGGTAACGGGAAAAACGTGAGGAAAGAATTTGTTAAAAAGGAAAAAAGAAATACGAGAACAAATATTAATTCGATCCTTCCCCAGTTCGGATGCCTCAGTTTCAAACATAAAATCATAGATTACAAAAAGTATCGAGTCAGTGTTACCACAACAAATAATATGTGAGAATAATATGCTAACGTATAATATAATTTGCTATCATTCTCACAGGTATTCTAGTACTTGTCTTCGTTATTGTGTTGACTGATATTAGCAGATTTCTGGCATTTATTATCGCAAATTGGTTTGTTTCTATTTGTTTTACTACAATTTTGCCATGATTTGATTCGCATTTGAAAGCACATTTTTTTATTATCTCTTCATATTTCATGCCTTGAAATAAAGCTCTTGAACAGTTTCCCTTATTACTTGTTGTACGATCTTGAGGGATAAAAAATAACAGACTGTTTTTGCTACAAAGGTCAATGTCTGTTCCTGTGATAATTCTCGTTGAGCCGTCCAACTTGTTATGGGTCAAGATCGATGGTTCTTGATCCCATGAACAAATTTTGTTGTCATCCGTTTGGAATGCCAATGGGATAAAGTTATAAATTTCGTATTTTGCATTTATGTTCTGGAGAGGAATTTTGACTTCAATTTCTATCTCATTTCCGATTACGTAACAATTTACCAATTTTGTTCGATAATAAGATTGTATTGATTTTTCATCTAAAACAATTCCAAAGATTGATTTTTCGGCTATTTTCTTGATATTTAATGAGTCATTTTTTAAGATTTTCTCATTTACCAAAGCTACAGGAAGATGGTTATTTTTGCACGATAGAAATATTTGGCTAATTTTGGCATTTTCTGTGACCAAACTAGCCTGCTAGGTTCGAGCTGTGTCAAAAATAAACTCTCTCCTAGCTTTTATAATGGTTTCGTTGTTTTGTTTCTGAATTGCGTCTTTTAAAGCATGTACGTTTTTTTTTAAATTTTAGAGTTGTCGAATTTATTCTTTTCAAAATTTCTAATGTCGTTAGTCACGTTTAAGAATTCTGCATGGCTTTTAATCAGGGATTCTCGAAGTTTTTCAAATTGATTTTTCAAATTCTTTTAGTTTTCTATAAAATGATTGCCTTGGGACAGTGTCATCATGTTACAACACCATGTTTTGAAATCAACGAGGGCTTGGATGACTCTTTGTTCTTTTTGATGTTTCTCTATCGAATTCTTTTATGATGGCTTTGTTGGTTAGTTGAATTTCTGCTATCAAGTCTAGAATTTTGAGAATGTTTTTGGATCTTTGTATACACCAGGTATTTTCAGTAAACTCGCAACTCTGCAGTTTTCTTATTTCTTCCAGCCATTCGGGTTTTTCTATGGTTTCTCTTCTAGGAATTTTCATACTGTAGATTATAGGAATCGTTTTCTCATAGGCTTTAGTAAACATATTTAATTTGAAATAATCTCCTGACATTGCACTAATTTTCATTTTCAATCCTGTCTTTTCTGTTCCATGTGTGTGTATGATGATTGTAATAAAAACAATAAGGTAGCGTTTTATCATCATGAATTCTGAAATCATTAAAAATCACACAAAATTTGCTGTTAAATGCAGTATTAAGTTTAGTGGGTAGAATGTTTGGTTGTTATCTTATATAGTAAAAAATTTATAAGTTGCAAAAATTTTGATTGATGCACAATATTTCTTTGACTTTTTTATTTTCTCATCAAAATTTATTTGTGTGTGGAAATTACACCATCTGTTTTAATGTGGGACGCTGGAATTTGGTTTGCATTGTTACCATCAAGAGTAGGCCTTGGTAGATGGCAAAATCCACTATATTTTGATTGCTCAGCAACAATTCATCTTGCTGTTCAGATTGGATATATATAGAGGTATTGTAGTCTGCTAGGTGTATTCAACATGTTGATACATTTCGAATTTCTTCGTCTGCGTCCACTTTTAGAATATTGAATTTTTCACTTATGTTTCTCGCTTTTCTTTCATTTTTCTTTCTTTTAATTTTAATTGTTCAAAAATTTAATTTTTCTTTAATAGAAAGTTATTTCCTTTGGAATTTCGAAGAAAATTATTTGGATTTCCAAATGGATCGTGCTAGTGAAGAAGTGTTGAAGGAGGTTCCACTGTATCTGACACCTGCTGAATTACGCACTCTGCCAAAATTTATGGTTCTGGATAATGGGGTGGTTGATACGACTGAGTCATTTATGTTGACTCAAGCTTCTCTTCATGTAGGTAAAAATAAGAGTATAAGCAGCCAAAACCGTTAGAATAGTGTTAATCATTGCATGAATAAATAATAAGAACCAATCCATAATATTATTTCATATCATCTATATAGTTCATTATTAATTTTCATTATTTATTTAGATATTTTTGAAGTATGACTTGGTGCATCCGATATGAATCAAAGGGAGACATATAAGCTCACCCTATATAATCTGATATGGCCCTCTTCTCCAAAGAAATTCTGTAATATGTATCATTAAGAGAAATAATTATTCTAGATATTTACTTCTTTTCATTTACAAAACAAATCAGATGTCCTTCAGGTCTCCAAATGTTTTGTCTCAGATTCAAGTGTTCAATAATGCGCATACTCCAAATTTAGTAATCCATAATTATAACGACTTTAGTCCAGTGTGCAAGTTTTCAAATTAATTTTTTTATCTGAACCAATAATATTTTCTAATAATGAAAAGTATAAGAAATTTAAATTTTCATAATATGTAAGATCATTTAAGTGCACCCTGATGCTTTTCATTCTGAGGTCGATTAAAAATTTATATAATAAACTTTATCTCAGACCAAATTACTTCCTTATTATACCAGTGTAGATCATCTGAGTGAAATATTTGGATACTATGTTTACAGGATTGAATATTTTCTCTCTGAGAATACTGCCAGCACTACAGAGAATTTGAGAATTTATTTTCTTTGGATATGTACCTACTATACATATGAAATTAATATACTTACGTGGTTTCTTTTTATTTGAGATATTCATGCGCATAATGTTATAATGCAGATAGTTTTACTTAAAAATTGTCTGTAACAGAAATTTTGGATGTTTGTACTCCGACATTGTTGCCAGGTCTATTCATATTTATTTTATCATTTACCAAACATCATTATTTATTGTATTTATACAGCAGGGTTACCGTTCATTTCATCTTATGCCATAGTATTCGCAATGATTATTTTATTTACTTTTTCAATCTTTACTGTTCGTGATGTTATTGTGATTTCACGTTTCTGTTAATACCTATACCTACCTACATTACGAGACAAATATTGCTGTAACATACATATTTGTCTAAAATATTCGCACACGAAAATATTCCCCATATTATAAGACAATTTTCTCTACAAATAATTTACAGTTACTTTGTGCTTCACCTCTAAAAAGTGTAAACATTCTAACTGTATATGCGGTGACCTGATTTCACTGGTCTCTAGAATATACTCGAATGATACATTCCTTTTAATTAATTAATCCCTCCTTCACACTCATACGAAAACACAATGAAAAATACATATCCCTGAAAGTGTATACAAACTCAATTTTCCAATGTAATAATTGTACTTTGTTTTAGTCTCTTGTAGAATATCATTCTCTAGTGGAGTTCTCTCATTTTACAATTGAGACAGTGTGTTACTGTTCTCTAAATTTTACTTATACTGTGCATGTACAAAATATTATTTTATTATATTGTGATTTATTAATTGTGTTTTATTATTTTAATTGAAGACTGAGTCCAGAAGTTAAGGTCCACCATAAGAGTTGTGGATAGTAAATTATTTTATTATTTTAATATTACGGACATATTGATATTCATTTTGGTATTAATATTTTGTGTGTGGTGTAACACTAAAAGTGGTCTAACCTCCTTCAAACATATCTCTTTTGTGTAACTTTTATTCAAAACTGTAAATTATTCAGACCACTTTCTATGCTTGTCATTCAAAATTATAAATAATAAGTTCTGATTTATAATATTCAAAACCATTTCCTCCTACAATCTGATTGATTTGTTCAAATTCAACATATGGGATGAAGTTACACATCATTCCCCTAAAATAGTCATATTCGATTGATGGTCTAACTGAATCATATAATTAGGTACATTATACTTTCAATTTGTTGCAATATCAATTGCTATTCGTGCTATTATGCACCACAGTACATAAATATTGTGATGACCAATAAAAATATTCAGAAGTGATTTTAATTTTTTGTACAATTTGTATTTTAAATTGTGCCAGAATTCAGAAATAAAATACATGAATAAAATAACAAAATTCATAATTAAAAATCGAGATGGGTAAGGTAAAGGAAGCAAAGGTACCAAATATTTTTAATGCTTGAAGTAGATTTTGATAGGAGAGCTGATAAGAGACCATATTTTGTATATATGTACTTCAAGGTCTTAGGCATCTTTTACTACTATTCAATTAATTGTTTATAAAAATAATACAAAAACTATAATTTTTGTTATCTTACCTAGTGTGGTGGGTAAGATTGCGCATAGTGGAGGCTAATATTTACAATAGGAATTAATTGCATGTATTTCAAATAAAAAAAAGTCAAATCTAAAATTGTTAAAGTTACAGGAAAACAACCCCATGGAATCATTTTTCTTGACTCACAAAAAGAAAAATACAGGAATTATTTTCTAAAGATATTCTTCTGTCCCTTAAATCGCAAGATGTTTATCTGCCTGGAAATAAAAAGTAAATGATATAAGATGGTACCTATTTCAATTATTCGTTAAATTTAGTCAGTTAAATTTCATTCTGCTCTGAGTAATTTAAATATTGGTACAGCATTTTAGCCACTAAGAATGTTGGCTATATTAGCCAATTTGAAATTTTTCATCGCTTCACATTTTTAAAATTAAATAATGACAGTCAAATCAGAGGAATTAAATAATACCATTTTCTACTTATTTAATAAATTATCGTATAAAATAAGACAATTAATTCCCACAATAAGTACCATCAAAATTCAAGTTAATTATTTTTAAGATTATCACTAAACACAAAATTCACTTTAAAATAAAATGCAATGAGGTACCAATGGGTATTGTCACAAAAATTTAAAGAAAAGGTATGTTGACTAGTCTACACATACAAGTGATGTCATTTTTTCTTCAACAGTGCATCCAACAAGACTTTTTGAAAGTGCGACTTCATCGTTGATGTGGCATCTTTGACAACACAGCATCTTCATCATACCTTAATGTAATAAATTAATAAATGAAATGAACATTTTCAAATAATTTATTCCAAATTACCACCAGTAGCTCCGATACAATAATATCCTAGTTTAAAAATTAACACATCGTTTTTACTATTTACTTGACAAAACCTAAATGAAAAAACACCTTCCAAAAAACCCTCTTTCAACTAGTCCAAATGCAAGTTGGTAAAGTGTTTTAACAAACCTAGTCTGGATCACTCAAAACCAAAAGTCTGTGAAATAAGTTAATTTGTGTTTTGCCCAGTCCAAACTAAAATTCAATTATTAAAATTGATTATCGACTAGAGAAAATGAGATTTATTAAAAAATGAAACCATAAAAGTAGACTACATATGTTTTGGCTATTTAAAACCTGATGTATAAATCTAATATGAGCTCATGCTTATTCAATTTATCCTAGGTACTACTGATTATTTTTTATAAATGTAACATTGAATGAGCATATTATAGGATTATATTTTCTGTTTGTGAAACCAATTAAGTATTGTATGAAACCACATGTGATTTTTGATTAAATGACATAACTAATAATTATCAAAAATTGATAATTACTTTGCCAGATATAACTTTAAAAAATAAGAATGACTTCTTCACATTTTTCTAATAGATTGTGTCGGAGTGAATACGACTGAGCTCAGCATTCAAAGAGGTATTACAATTGTGATATGCCAGGGGGCTATTTTGGAAATCTCCCTACAGTCCAAACACTATTTTAAGTAAAAAACCTTATAAGACCACGGACCTTGGCAAAGAAATTTGTAAAGTACAATGGCCACAGAATTACCATTAACCAGCTGGATGAAACTGCCAGGTGTCCTTCGAACTCAAATTTTAAACCACGTATGGGCGATGCTTCTTATGCCCCCTAACCATAAGGTCAGTTATCTTCCATGGAATTGAACTACTATGGTGAATACTTTGACCTAAAACCATGGAAAAAACCATTAAGTATAACACTTTTGCCAATTTAAAAAACTCAACTCATGATTATAGAAAATATCACGTTTAATATTCAATCAAAAACACATCCAGAAAATATAATATTACAAGAAGTAGTTGTTTTATGGATGATACAAAATGGAGTGAACAGGCAATAAAATATAATGTGTATTATAGTATTTTATTTCAAACTATTTTGTCATTTCTTTACACGGAAGTTAACCTCACTTCAAAAATAATTAAGATTACCTATGGAGTTTATATTATTTCAAAATCGTTTGCTTGAAAACAATATTTTTCTTACAATTTTTGCAGCGCAAGTTTTTTATTAAAGGGCTAGAATAATTTTCAATTAGAAACCGCTTTAATGTTGACATTACCATAAAGTTGGATTAATGAACTCAAATTACCTATACGTAATAAGTGGACCAGACTAAATTCTAAGAAACTTTATAATCTGATTATTACCAAGAAAAACAATTGAATTATGAATAATTTGTCAATAAATTCAAAAATTTCATCGGGAATATTTATAGAATTGAATGGTAATGAATATTTATCATTTTACCCTCATTTTTAACAAAATTCTGTGATGAAATGAGATTAAAATTAAAGTTAAAAAAAAAATAAAGATACTAGTTGTGGGAACCACCATACCCTGTCTAATATAAAATACATTCGCCAGTTATAGTCGGAGGTGAGATGAATGTGCAGTTAATTTCACAGCTTTTAGCTGTCAAATGTGTAAGTCCCAGGTTCGATTCCCCGAGCTGACAAAACCTATATCTGGTAACCCTTGACGTGTTCTGGACACGCATTCACCCTAGTGGTGCATGGTGGAACTCACAACTCTCCTTCCTAACTTGAGTCGCCGATAGATGGCGCCCTATATAGTGGAAATAGAACCCGTATAGGTAGTATAAGCCTGTGTGTATAGGTATAAGAGGCGTTTCTAATTCCACCCAACCTCCCACAGCATCTAATGACGTTCAACTCGTGTTGAGTCTCTCTAGGGGGGAGTGTGTGGGAACAACCATACCCTGTCTAATATAAAATACATTCACCAATTATAGTCAGTGGTGAGATGGCCGTGCGGTTAAGTTCACCGCTTTTAGCTGGCAAATATGTAGGTCCCAGGTTCGATTCCCCGAGCCGACAAAACCTACATCTGAGATTAAAATTTATGTTTAAAAAAAAAACAAAGATACTAGCCATATAAAAATGAAAGTCCATAAATTAATTAATCTCTTCAGCAAAGTATGAAGAAAAACATGTTCAACTACATTGAATTATCGAAGCTGCAATAAGGAAAATAAAATTTTGTTCCTTTTTGAAAACATTATATTTAATGTCAATAAATTTTTGTCAGTTTTATACCTATGTAGGTACATAAGAATTTATTTATTCAAGTGAACCTGCTCATTCATTTTCATCTTGATTGAATTATTATGATAACCATCTGAACAATTTAGAACTTTTCTATTATTTTCAGTGATTTATAAGAAAAGATAGTCGTTTATTAAAATAAAATACAGGTACAGTACATTTTTAAGGTTTTACTGCACAGGTTGTATTTCATTTTCATTTTTGGTTTATTCAATATTATTTTTTACTTATTTTCAGTCAAGTATTCGAGAATTAAAACTGACAAATTTCACATAAGTGGTTATTGCTTCTCTAATCACAGAAAAGTAAGTTATTGTATGTTTTTCCTCAATTTTTAAAGAAATCTCCAGTTCAATAATTATCAATTATCGATGTAAAAACAAAAATTAATTTTCACCACACTGGTTATAATATGCTAGTTGAATATATTTTGGTTCGAGTGGTAAGTAGATTAAAAAAGTGGAACTAGGTATTTAGGTACCTATCTGGGTAATAAAAGTTCTAGGATGATGATTAAGAATTATCAAAAGTGAGTCAATAAATCCTGTTCATAGGTGAAACAGGAACATTGAGTGGTAGATGAATGTAAAAGAGTAATTTTCTACGAACTTCCAAATGGCAAACAAACTGAAGAACCAATAAAATTATACTTCCTTCAGTTTAAATTCCAGGCCGATACAAATGTACACATGAATCGTTTTATCCATATTTCATTTCATTAAATAAGGAATGGATGTGGTGGTAATTCCTTCGCTAAAAATACTTTCAATGTGAATTAAGAGTCAAAAATTATTATTTTTTGATTTTTTGATCAGCTTTGTGTAGTTTCCTGATTTGCTAGAAGGTGTGTAGTCTGTACTCAATTAAAAACGTCCGTGCCATCCCATTGCTAATAATGGGTGTAGTACTACAAAAGTGCTGGTAGCCGACACTTAGATGCCCCATCTTTGCCCTATACTGGAAAATAAGTCAAGACAGAAATACTGGAAAATATGTTAAGAAAATACTGCACCAGTACAAAACCGAAGCTCTCGCTAAATACTAAATGTATATAGGCCATTATATTTTTCGCTTTGTCATTCAGCTTATTCCAAATTAATCTTTCAGTAAAATCAGGCGCAGGAGCAAGGCCAATAACACCAGCAATTTGAGGATTATTATTTAGTGCCAATAATATTGCTAACCATCCAGCTAAACCACATAACAGGCTTAATACCATCCAGCCAAGAGTTGGAAACTATTACTGGAAAATTGCTTACATTTATAAAATCAAATTAGTGCTAAATCGTTCTGATGTTTCAATATCATTAAAGTACTTATGAGTAGACTAATACTGGGTTGGTAAATGTTATCCTAATGTTGCTTTGTCCGATAAGGAAAACATTCTTCACTTTAGTCGATGCAGGTTCCTCTTCTATAATATGTTGACAGTAACGTAACAATAGGTAGGTACATGTTTTAAAAAATGTCCGTATTAAATTTGTAATGGTTGATCTATTGATGTCTTTCTGCATTAAAACTGTACTTAACTTTCGTTGGTGCAATTATTGCGAAGATCTTGGACAGCCAGTAAATTACTAAATAATATTGGATTTCAGAAATAGTCTATAGTAGTGTAATAGAAATTAGACAATTGTTGCCTTGCCAGCACTGAACCAAATTTTATTCTAGCACTGGCAATCACAAAACTGCCAATAAGTACTGTATTTAAAAATTTGTAATTATCTACTCAGGTTTTGCAAACATTAGGCTAGTGTTTGCTAGCTAAAATTGAACTATAAGGTTGATGTCAGAACTAGCTACAAATTAGGCTAGAAACATTTATTTCAGAATTTTTCTCAATATTTTAGATGGAAGTTAAGTTTTTCTTAGCCGAATTTCTGTTCAAAACCTAGTCGTATTAGTCATAAAGTTTATTTATTTCCAAATATGAAAACAAAATTTACTAAGGTTATGCTTTTCAGCAAACCAACTCATATTTACCATTTCGCTTTTACATAATTTCAATAGCTGTATTCGGCAGTTCTGTTCTTTTGCTGGTAACATATTCAATTGGTGCCTATCTTTCCAAAGAAATTTTCAAATAATATCTATCTCACAAAACCACGCGACTGACTGTGTTTTATGTAGGTAGGTACATTTAAGTAGGAAAGAAGATTAAAATAAAAGAGTAGTTAGTAGGTATTTGTTATTGTATTCTCATTGTATAATATTTATATAGGATGAACTATTTCATTCAGGGTCTCTACTTCAAAAACAAACAGAATTTATTAAATATCTATTATAATGTACCAGAACCAGTAATTGTCACCCTTAAGGAATTTCCCCACTTAAACTGTGAATATTGCCCATAAAATGATTGGAAATATTTTTTTTTTCATCATAAATATATAATATAAATGATTCAGTAATGGAAATATTTTATGTACATTTAAACTTTACAAGAAGTAAAATTTGGAAATCCAATGTTTTTTAGTTACCTAGTCAATAATACTGATTTCACCTATAATTTGCATACAGTTCTTTATGATCGTTAATAAAGGTTACATCAATAGACATACAAAAATAGCATGGAAATTTGTCAGTATTTTGTATGTGTTTTAAAATTTAAACTTGAATCCTAAATTATAAAAATAATTATTGTGGAATACCTTGACGTGAGAGATATTCTCACCAGAAGTTAATCCTACAGAATTTTAGCGTGTTCAGCCACTTCATACACAAGTATGGGTAAGCCAGGAGCAGACCAAACACTGGCGATTTTAGAGCCAGTTCGGGTGGTTTATATACGGCTTATTCACACGCACACAAACACACATACGTAAGATAATATATATGTTGGTGAGAGCGGCCAAATTACATCATCCCCTATCGAGATAAGAGATGGTTGGCCGGTTTGTGTATGGATCGTGACATCATCTTATTGAGTCACGATACGGTACTTGTACATTACCTGCATGTATTTGCAGGTAACTACGATCGAACGTATTTTGTGTTGTTTAACGTCACAAGGAGGATTATTTGCCTGCCCTTTGGGGCGGCAACTGTTGTCAAGGGGTCTGATCCCCTTTTCCTCATACCAGTGAGTCCCCACAATTATTAATATGAAAAATTAATCATGTTTATAAAAATTAAAGACTTTTTGTTTTTTAGAGATATTAAAACACATTTTTCTCAGTACGATGCTTTACAGCCTGAGCACTGTATCATAGATTCTTCTACCTAGAACTCACAAATTTCAGAAAACTGGGACCACTCATTCAACTTTCCAAAATCTTCAAACCAAGTTCTTATCATATTTGCCTTTTTCTGTGGGATTAATTTATTATTTTTTTAAACATTAGTTTCTTTCTTTTCTATTCTTCTTTGTACAATTTTTGTTTAAGACGCTGACTTTTTGTTTCTCTTTAAGCAATTTTTTATCAAGCATCTCAAAATATTGTATTCACCTATCAGATGAAGTAGTAAACAGTATATATATTTTTTCTTTAGAAACTGGTTGGATATTATCATCTTTTGGCCAAAAGAGACTATTCTTAAAAGGAGGGTGAATCTGTAAAGTATGACCTAAATGGCATTCTGGCAAAAAATCAGAATAATCATCTGAGAGTGTTTTTTGATAAAATTAGAAGCTATAACACTTATTGGAAGAGGAACAAGGGATGGCAGATCAGCCAGAGTCAATATTGGTGCTTCAGTTTTGAAATAAGGGAATTTGGAGAAAGTGTTGAATTTGGAGGAAGGAATTTTTTATCAAGAGCAGATATTTTGATTTCTTATGAGTTATTTATGTTTACTCAATATTGGTGTTTTATTATTCAGTTTATCAGATAAAGTATGGTTCTGGGAATTTTATTTTTTTTTGAAGAATGGTAAATGGTTGCAACATTGTCTTTTACATTGTTTATGGTATTGCTAATCTGAACTTCTGTGTATGCAAACTTCGGAGCTGTTCTAAATTGAAAAATCTACAAAAATATAATACATCAACTGTTTCAGTTATCGGCGTACTACTAATAATCGTCATATATTCTAACAACCAAAAATTAGTATTTTATTTTTACTACTATCAGTGAATGATATGAGGAAGACTATTTTTTAATCATAAAATATTTTAAAATTGTTATATTTATGTTTCGAATTAATTCTAGGTATAGAATTATTCAACAAATAAGATAATTTCTGATCATTACCTTCTATTAAATTCATACTTAAAATTATTACAAACACTTTTAACTATTACTTATTATATCAACTTAATATAATTGAAACCTGATTTCCATAAAATTTAGTATGGACCTTAATGTTTCTACTCCATTACTAGTTCAGGAATGAATTTGTTTTCAAAGGGAAGACAAGACTTCGCCTATGATTTCATTGTAACATTTCAAAATGGCCAACCAAAAAGGTGACGTGCCATGGAATATCTGCCCGATATGATGACTCTTCAGTGTCAGTATATTTGGTGATGTTCATCCGTGAGAAGCTAAGTATCATATAGATGGCTATTACTCCAAGAATTAGTAATAATAGCTGTCTATATTTGTTCGACACATTTTTGCAGATGAACTGAATTGTCTGTAAAAAGGGACAGAACTAAGATCCCCGGGCGAATGAAAGCCTAAAGCTCCTCTTCATTAAATTTTGTGTTCCTGAATTTTTCAATTTTGATCGCTTCATGACTTATTTTCAATATTTATTATAATACATAGTCATATATTTCATAATTATTACTAAACTTACTTTGCGGAATTGGTCATCACCTATATAAAAAAAGTATATAAAAATTTATTATTTAAGCATAAACATTTTCAAAATTGCAATTATTTTACTAAAAGAAATTTTTGTCATTCTTAAATTTATTATGCTTAATTTATGTTAATTTACATCTTATCTGTTGAGAAAAAATTTTAATTTATCTTCGCTGTTTTGCTCCCAAGGCCAGGTTATTAATTTGATTGCGTGCATTGGTAGCAACACAGTTCAATTTTAAATTTACATAGAATAATACGGATACAATGAGGGTAAGTAAACCACACCATCCGATCAATAGTAGATCAACTAGATTGATTGTGTCTTGGTATCCCAAGTCTTGTATTTTCAATTCTGTAGTTTTCAATCTTTCTTCAAGCTTATGGAGAGGAGTTATGGCAAAAAGTAAGGAACATTATTGTGGCGACGGGTGGTCGATGACGAACGAGTGTGTATTACACACTCGTCGACCACCTAGCAGGCCAGCGGGGTAAAACCCGCAAACTAACTTTTTGTGCTCACGGCTGTACATTTCGTCTGCACAGCTAAACTTGTTTACTGGGCTCAGCCCGCACACACTCTTCGCAGTACATGCAACCGACCACTATTGGTATTTGCGTTGCTGCGTGTACATACACATACACACACCCACAAGTGGTGACCTCCGACGTAAGTATTTTATTATTGTTGTTGACGTTTCACCGTCAACAGGGGAGGAACCGTCACCTCCTTCCCCAACGCTTCCGACTAGCTCGGAAACAACGACCAATCAGCTTTCAACAGCTGATTGGCCAAACCACGCCCCTTCTTCAAACATTGACATACCTGCCAACACTCGAAGAAGAAACTCAGTCGTCTCTCGTCAGCCGACAGAGAAGGTTCTCCTTCTCCTTCCCCTTTCCCCTGTTGCTCGTCGGTACTTAAGTACCGACCAACGTCCAAAAAAATCAGTCGGCATTCGACTGCCGACGGAGAAGGTTCTCCTTCTCCTTCCCTTTCCTTCTCCCTATTTTTCCATTTTTCCCTCTTCTCTCCCCAGGCTTGACGTCAGTACGCAAGTACCGACCAGCCATCCCAAAGAGAAGCAAACAGTCATCAATCAGCTGCCAACGAGAAAAGTGTAAACTTAGCCTCCTTTTTCAACTACCACCATGACCTCCAAATTAACCCTGTCGTCCCTCGACGACCTGGTTCTCCCGCTGATGCCTGCAAAGGCCACAGTCAGCAAACCTCCCAGGAGGATGGAGAACCAGCCCAACCCCACGTCTGCCATCCACTCAACGCCGCATGCCAGCATGCGTTCGTCGACTGTACCGATGAACTTGGCAATCCCGCAGTCCTCCATGCTTGTAAATTTCGGCCCATTCCTCGACAATTACCTCCCGGGCGAGGAACTTCCGGTAAACCAGCACCAGCCGGTTGACAGTTCCACGCTGAGGCTGTCACCCATCCTCAATCGGCAATCGCACCAGCAAGAAGCAAATTCCACCGCGACTACCGCCTCGCCCTCCTTACAAGCCCACCCACTGCGGTTACTAACAGGCCTTCCACCGTTCAATGCCGAGAATGTGCGTCTCTGGCTGCAGCAGATCTAGAATCTTGCTCGCGTCAGTGGCAATACCAGCGAGTCTCAGCTCTACCTGGCGATCTCTGGCCACTTGCTGACCCAGGTAGCCAATGCTGTGTCAGAATTACTTTACAGTTCCGACGACTTGCTGCACACTTGGTCGAACCTCCGCAACCAAATCCAGCAGGAATTTTCCCCTTCCTTCCACACCCGAATAAGAACTCTGCTGGAGAATACCCATCGTCAACCTTCCAAGAGGCCTTTGGCGTACCATCGCCGCCTCGTCACCTTAAACGAAGGAATTGTCAATGACGATGTCCTCCGCAACCTCCTTTTCCAATCCCTCCCGGTCAATATCCGCCAAACATTGGCCATGACAAAGCCCGCAACCTCTCAACAGGCAGTGCTCGAAGCTGACGAGGCAATAGCTCTCGAGCAAACCTTTCCGTCGACATCCCCTGCAACCAGCACCATCTCCGCTATCACAACTCCCACAGCACCCCCGTCGACAGCACCAACGGCTAATTCCTCGGAACTAGCTACCATTACCCAGCTGCTTCAACAGCTCTTGGCTGGAAAACAGGTGAGTTCTGTCAACCCCACAAAATACCCTGCCCTGTTCCCTGAACATAGGCGTTCGCGTTCACATGATGCCAGGTCCAGAGACAGATTGCGCTCTCGTGACTATAGCTCCGGTCGTTCGAAACCACGGACGATGCTACGAGTCATCGATGGTAAGAGACAGGTAAATAACCACTCTCCCTCCCGTTCACGTGATGGCTACTGCTGGTATCACCAACAGTTTGGGAGGAAATCACGCAACTGCTCTGACCCTCCATGTTCATGGTGGGACAAACCCCAAAATCACGACCGCCGCGATTCAAAATCCCCTACTCGTTTGGGAAACGAGTAAACGAGTCAGTCAAGACGGCACTCCCACTTGTTTTCAATTCAGTCCGTCTATTCGTAGAAGATCTGCTTAGCAAGCATCACTTCCTGGTTGACACTGGCGCGGAGATATCGGCTATACCTCCAACCACTGAAGACCGGAAATGCAACGCTAAGCTCCAAATCTACGCTGCGAACCAAACTCCAATTAGTACTTACGGAGTTAAGCTGGTGCAGGTAGATTTAGGCCTTCGACGCGAATTTAAGTGGGCCTTTATCATCCCCGATATCGCTGATCCCATCATTGGAGCAGACTTCCTCAGCCATTACCAACTGCTTCCCGATGTCAGCGAAGGGAACCTCCTTGATAAGACCACTGGACTAGCCGTAGTAGGAGAACCTCGCCCTATCGACTATCCCCCGGAGATTTGCCTAAACATCGCCCACTCAAATAGTCGATTCCAAAAAATCCTCGACAAATTTCCCGGCCTAACCAGTAAAGAAGGCTTAGGCCCGAGGATTTCCCCTATCGAAGTAACCCACGATATCGAAACTGTAGGATGACCGGTGTTTTGCTGTGCCCGTCATCTACATCCCGAGAAGTTAAAGGCAGCCCGTCTTTCCTTCCAAACTATGCTCGAACGTGGTGACTGTTGACCCTCCAAAAGTGCCTGGTCATCCCCCTTGCATATGCACATGAAGCCCGACAAAACATGGCGCATGCTTGGTGACTACAGAGCACTCAACGTACGAACTATCCCCGACAAATACCCTGTCCCGTATATCATGGATTTCCACGCCAGACTAGCTGGTGCCAAATTATTCACCAAATTAGATCTCGTGCGGGCATTTAACCAAGTCCTGATGACCGAAGAACACATCCCCAAAACAGCCGTCATAACCCCTTTCGGTCTCTATGAATTTCCCTATATGCCCTTCAGACTTCGAAACGCCACCCAAACATTCCAACGGTACATTGATGGATTGTTGCGATACATCAACTACGCTTATGCGTACATTGATGACATCCTCATTACCGCCTCCAAACCCGATGAGCTCGAAGAACGTGTTACCGAGGTCATTTGGCGTATCTACAATGCTGGCCTCACTGTCAACGGTAACAAGTCCGAACATGAACGTGAAGAGCTCACCTTCCTTGGCCATCAAGTCAACAGCGCAGGTATCAAACCTACTCCCAAACGTGTCCAAGCTGTACTCGATTTCCCACTCCCCAAAACCGTTCATGACCTTAGGCGCTTTCTCGGAATGGTGAATTTCTACCGGCGTACAATTAAACATTGCGCTCATATTCAGAGTAAACTCTTCGCACTTATCCACTCCAACAAAAAATGTGACAAGACCCCGATAATTTGGACTGACACTGCCAAAAACGCCTTCAGCGACCTAAAGCAGGCGTTAGCAAATGCTGCTCTTTTGGCGCATCCCGAAGAGTCTAAACAACTCGTCTTGGCAACCGACGCATCTAACCACGCGATAGGGGCTACCCTCTATCAACATGGTGCCAGATTGCTAGAGCCATTGGCATTTTTTTCCCACAAATTATCAGACACCGAACGCCGATATCCAACCTACAACCGCGAATTACTCACTGTTTTTGCAGTGGTGAAGCACTTCCGTAACCTGGTTGAAGGGCGTGTTTTCTCCGTCTATACGGACCACAAGCCCCTCACAACTGCCCTGTTTCAGGCGTGCCAGAAAGCTTCACCACACCAGCAAAATCAACTAGAGTATATCTCGCAGTTCACAATGGATATCCGCTACATCAAAGGAGAGGACAACATAGTCGCAGATTGTTTGTCACATATATCAATCTCCGCCATTACCTCTCCCTGTGTTGTGCCATACAATGAAATGGCCCTTTGCCAACAACACAACACCCAACTCGCACAATACCTTGCAGACCCCAACTCTGCCCTCATCCTCGAATCGTTCAAAGTACCCGGACACACGTTACTCTTAACGTGCGACACATCCACGGGGAAAAAACGACCTTTCGTACCTGCCAAATATAGAAGAACCATCTTCGATTCGATTCACGGGCTCTCGCACCCGAGCAGCCGGACAACTGCTCGTCTGATCGCTAATCGATTCATTTGGCCTGGCCTACTATCTGACTGCCTACGTTGGTCAAAAGAGTTCACCGCATGCCAACAAGCCAAAATTGGTAGACACACCAAAGCCCCTCTCCAAGCTTTCTGCCCTACCGATTGCTTAAAGCATGTGCACATCGATATCGTAGGTCCGTTGCCGAAGGTTAGCGGTCCTCGTCATTGTCTGACAATGATTGACCGCACCACACGATGGCCTCATGCCATCATGACAACGGATATTTCCACGGATCGATTGGCAACACTCTTCGTCCAACACTGGGTGTCCTCCTTTGGCGTCCCTGAAACCATAACGACAGACCAGGGACGCCAGTTCAAAAGCGCTTTATTCAACTCGGTTGCACGCCACTTGGGAATACACAAAATCTCAACTACAGCGTACCACCCCCAATCAAACGGCAAAATAGAGCGCTGGCATCGAACTCTCAAAGCCACCATCATGGCCCGCGAGAACTCCAAAGACTCGCGTGGAGAATGGGCAGCAGATTTGCCTCTCATTCTTCTCGGCCTACGCTCGACGGTCATCTCTGACCTTGGCGTATCCCCAGCCCAACTCCTATATGGTGAGGAGCTCCATCTCCAGGCTGACTTCTTTGAAGACAGCCCACCAAGTGTCGTCACTCACATCAATGGCACTAACCTCCCACAACGCATTCGCGAAAGTGCGAATGCGTTCACCCAAATCACCCGCAGCCACGGCGACTCTCCCTCATACATCCCCGCTAATCTGAAATCAGCCCAAAATGTATGACTACTCGTTGATACACCTTGTAAGGTACTCGACCCACCGTACTCCGGACTGTACAAAGTCCGCAACCGTACAGATAAATGGTTTGAGATAGACATACAAGGACGACACACACGCGTATCAATCGATCGCCTAAAGTCAGCCTATGTCTATACAGACATAGAAGCCGACCCAGATGACTCAACTTCCGTCGATGATCCTTCAGGACCGACAGTTGACTTGTCATCTGAGGTCGTCTTACCTAAAAACGACGACTCGCCCCCGAATGCCTCACCCCAACCTTCGACGTTGTCCTCACACACAGACGAAACGCTCGATTCTTCCTCGATCTTAACTACACACGATCAAAATAAAGAATCGCCTCCCGAAGCGTTATCGAAGGAAAATACACAATCGCACCTCGTCGGCCAGTCTCTTAGTCGAACAGCTGATGCTCCACTCGACGACGAACCGATTGCGATTTCCCTTCCCCTCCCGCACTCGTCCAAGTCGGCTCACGCAACTGACGACAAGTCAAGCGTTGTAGACGATGACGTATTACGAAAATTGTTTCGTGGCGCCACCCAGTCGCATAAATACAACGCGTCTTCCTCCTCGGAAGACAAACTGGCCCCACCTTCAAAACGAACTCGTAATATTAATGTGCAACAACAGCTGCCACAACCGCACCTAGGTTCGTGTTTACGAGACGAAAATAAACGGCGGTTACGGTCAAGGAAACGAGTGAAATTCGTGTTTTAGAAACTCACTCTTCTCTTGACCTGCTCGGATGTTATATACTCTTCATCAAATGCTACCCATCAGGCGCTTTTAATCATATTTCATATAGCGTAGTAGACTGATGAAATGTCCCAACAGCGTCTTTCTCCCAGCATTCCCGAGATATCGGACGATGAAAAAAACATCCCTTTTAAGGGCTACACCCCCGCCAACAGAGGGGGGTAACGGCGATGCACCGTTGTCTCCTCGTGCAGACGACCATTGCTTCCCCTCTCCCACCTTCTCACCCCCGACGTTACCAGCTGACGTTGCCCAGTCTCCTTCCTCCACGGCTACTGCCACCTTTCCACCAGTGAAGCAGACATCGCCTGTATCTTCTACGTCCGATCAAGTATCGGCGTCATCCGTGACGCTTACCTCTGTCGGACCTGCACAAGTGGATACATGCCATACTCCTTCACGAGTACCGCAACAGCGATCGACGCTGAGGCAGAGGGTGGAGTTTGCTGCCAGGGGTTGAGGTGCGCCTCTTTGACAGTACCGGCCTGCTCCTGGAGTGGCGGCGCGGGGCTCTGAGATAGCACAGCGCGGCCTTGTCCGTAGCTCTCGTTCTCGAGTTTTTGTGCCACTCCCCAGGAAGACTGCGTACTCATTGGAGACGCCGCCTCACGCTCGGACTGCTGTACAATTAGGCAATGTGCGGATTGACACCCGCACATTTGCTGAAGTCGTACATCGCGTTCAATCTAAGGGACCCTTGCCCAGTCCTCAACCGTCTTCCTCGGGGGGCATCCCCTCTGGGGAATTCTGCCGCTCAAGACAGTTAAACAGATTGAATCGCTTCCTCTTCGGAAGCACGGAGTGCAAGCGACTGCTACGTTGCGTACCAGCAGTTTTAAACGTCCGACTGCAGCAACAAAGTGGTCCCCCCAACCGTCGACTTCCAAAGTTGCGGAGGCACCAGTAGCCTCACAAACGGCATCGTCAGTCCCGAAAGGCAAGTTGCTGTTACTTCACCCTTCGGTCGTTTCGACTGCCTCGGAAGAGACGACGATGGACGTCAACCCAACTCCAACCCCAACCGTCCATCTCCCCCCAACCCCCACGTCGGTCCCTCAATGCGTACTCTCACCAGTACGTGATGAGGTCGAACCGACAGAAAGTGCTGCCATCGATAACCATTCCGTTATCGACCTAGTGGCAACACCTTCCCGGAGAAAGTCCCTGAGTCTCAGCCATCCACCTCTCGTGGTAAGAGTTCCCCATCTGATGACAAACCGGCGAAGCGTCCCCGTTTGAATCGTAAGGCCGGGGGCCGCGCCCTGCGTGAAGCTCGCGGTCTCTCTTACATGGAACTCAAACGGGACAAAAGACGCGGCAAAACCCGGTCCCAAACCCCCGCTCCATTACAGGCTTCCATACAGGAGCCCGCCCCATCTGTGGTACAGCCCCCTGTACTGCAACCGGTGGTTCCTCCTGTATCGCAGAATCAAACCCTGCAGCCGTGGGAGCAATTTACCACCGCAGTGCTTGCAGCACATAATGCCCTGTCGCTCGCCCTAGCGACAACCCCGATGCCTCTCCCCCAAGTCGTAATGCCACGACCCGGAATTCCCATTTCCCCACATCTACAACTTGCGGCATTGGTCTACCCTCCAGCCCTGGTTATGCCGCCTTTAATGGCACTGCCAGTAACCTACCGGCTGCCCCTCATGAGCATCCCCACGTCTTGTCCCCAGACTCCGCTCATGAGAACCCAAACTCGAGTGCACCCTACTCCTCAGCCTCGAGCGCCCGGAACACGTCCTTCCCGTCCCACCCTCCCAGCCAACTTTGGCAAGTCCAAACCGAAGAGACCTGGCGATCCTACTACGTGAACGACATCTGTGAGCGTAGTAGTGAACGCTGTGCCACACTTGACTGGCGTCACAGGTCACCGTAAGTTTCCTCGGAAACTTACTAGGAGGAGAGTGGTGTGGCGACGGGTGGTCGATGACGAACGAGTGTGTATTACACACTCGTCGACCACCTAGTGGGCCAGCGGGGTAAAACCCGCAAACTACATTTTTGCTCTCACGGCTGTACGTTTTGTCCGCACAGCTAAACTTGTTTACTGGGCTCGGCCTGCACACACTCTTCGCAGTACACGCAACCAACCACTATTGGTATTTGTGTAGTGTCGTGTACATACACATACACACACCCACAATTATCATTCCATTTATTGTTGTAAGCAATTGAAATGTTCAGGAATTTGAACAATTGACAAAGACCAGAGTCAAGTTCCATAAACTGGTACTTTGTCCACACGATACGTAATTGATGTTCTACAATGATAACTTTTTCTGAATCATAGATGCAAGGAAAACCGGCAGGAATAATGGTTTCCACATTATTTTCATTCTCTAGTTGTTGGATTTCTATGGTACATGGCATTGTTAATAATGTAACACCAGGCCATGAGTCGTTGATAGAAATGCTGGTGTTTGTTTTGGTTATAAAGTTGACTGAGATTAGTGGGTTTCTGGCATTTGTAACAGCAAATTGGTTTGCTTCTATTTGTCTGACTATGATTTTGATGTGATTTGTCTTGCATTTAAAAGCTCATTTCTTTATTAATTCTTCGTATTCCATTCCTTGAAATAAAGCTCTAGCACAATTTCCTTTGTTACTTTTTATACAATCTTGAGGGATAAAACATAATAGACTATTTTTTCTACAAATATCGTTTTCTGCTCCGGTAGTGAGTCTCGTTGAACTATCTAATTTGTTATGAGCTAGTACAGATGGCTCTTGATCCCATGAACAAATTTTATTATCGTGCGTATATAAGGCTAATGGAATAATGTTGTATATTTTGTATTTCTCATGCAAGTTTTGGAGAGGGATTTTAAGTTCAATTTCTATTACATTTCCTGTTACATAGCAATTAATCAGTTTTATTCGATAGTATGATTGTAAGGATTTCTCATCAAGAACTATCTCAAAACTAAATTTTTCCACAATTTTTTTAATTTTCAATATAACGTTTCTTAATATTTTCTCACTTACTAGAGGTCCAGGAAGATTATTATTTTTGCACGATTGAAACTGTGGCGGCTACCACCACACTATATCGGCTATAATTGCTGTTTCTCCCTCGTACACTGTCACCCGGAACCGTGGCTGAGTGAATACAATGCTGACTTTTGGTGACGGTGACGAGGGAGTTTTCAGGTGTGCAGTTAGTATGGGTTTGAATCCCCGTGCCACCTGAACATCTAAAGAAACAAGTGACTAAGTTTGTTATTTTCAGTCACCAAACTAACATGCAGGGTTCTAGCTGTGTCAAAAATAAGTTCTCTTCTGGCTTCTATTATAATCTCACTATTTTAGTTTTGAATTTCTTCCTTTTAAGTTTGCACATTCTCTTTCAAAATTTTGATGTTTTCAAATTTGACATTTTCAAAATTTTGGATGTTATTGGTTATATTTAGTAATTCTGCATGGATTTCAATTAAAGATTCTCATAGTTTTTCATATTTGTTTTTTGGATTTTTTTCATTTTCTATAAAGTTGTTACTTGAGAAAGTGTCATTACGTTGCAAAACAACATTTCAAAGTCAACAAGGGCTTGGATGTCTCGTTTTGCTCTCTTTGGTGTTTCTCTGTCAAATTCCTTTATTATAGCGTCCTTGATTATTTGTATTTCTGAAGTTAAGTCTAAAATTTTCAGAATTTTCTTGGATCTTTGTATACACCAATTATTCTCAATAGATGTGCAACTCTGCAATTTTCTTATTTTTTCTAGACATTCAGGTGTTTCTATAGTTTCTCAATCAGGAATTTTCATGCTATGAACTATGGGAACTATTTTCTCATAGGCTCTAGTAAATTTATTTAATTTGAAGTAAGCTCCTGACAATGCACTTGTTTTAGTTTTCAAGACTGTCTTCTCTGTTCCATGTGTGAGTATAATGATTGAAGCAAAAATGATAAGGTTGCATTTTATCATCATAAGTTCTGAAATAATTACAAATCACACAAAATTTTGGTGTTAGATTCAGTATTAAATTTGTTGGTGGAATGTTTAGTTGTTATCTGTAAAAATTTTTCTTTATTACGTGTTTTGAAAATGTTCTTGGATGTACAGTGTTACTTTGGTTTTTACTTTTTTCTCATTAAGATTTATTTATGTGTTGAAATAACACCATATGTTTTAATATGGGATGCTGGAATTCGGTTTGCGTTGCTGCCATCAAGAATAGGCCTTGGTAGATTGCAGACTCCAGTGTTTTTTGATTACTCAGATAGAATTCATATGGCTGTCCAACTTGGGTATATATGGAGGTATCGCAGTCTACTAGGGGTATTCGATTTGTTAATACAATTTGATTTTCTTCGTCCACATCCTTGGTTAGAACTTTAAATTTTAACCGTTCATGATTTTTATTTTTCTTTAAACTTTTATTTAATTTTTGTTTTTTGTATTTTTTTTTATAATTATATATAATTTTATTTTTTTGGGGAAAATGAAAAAATGTTTATAAAAATGGATCATGCCAGTCAAAAAGTCTTCAAGAATGTGCCACTATATCCTATGCCACCTGAGTTTCGAGCTCTTCCAAAATTTAATAGTAGTTATAACAGAAATGTTTATGTTGACACAGGCTTCACTTCCATATTTACATTGTTGGTCTCCTCTATTCCATTTGGTTGAGGATAATAAGCTGTGGTGTGGTAATGTTGTGCAACAAGCCTCTTAGACAACTCTCAAAAGAGTGAGCTTTCAGATTGGCAAACCTGGTCCATAATTATGACTTCAGGTATGCCATAGCTGGCAATCTAGGTGTCATATAACCTTGCAGCGAGTGTTGGAGCTGTCATCTCATAGAGAGGAACTGCCTCTGGCCATCGGGTTGCTCTATTTATCATCATCAACATGTATCTGTATCCTTGTGATGGCATAACCAACCCACCAAGTCTATTTGTATGGTTTTAAACCACTCTGTTTGTTTAGAATATTTGAGAGATGAACGAGTGTGTCTTCTTACTTTCGACTCTTGGCAGTTCAAGCAACTGTGAATCCATTTATTGCAGTCAAACTTCATTCGTGGCTAGAGAAACCTAGATGATACCAAACCAGCTGTGCATTTTGGACCAGGATGTGATAAATTGTGCACACTACTAAAAGCGCAATACTTTGCCAGCAAGAATGGCCTATTCTTGCCTGTACTAATGTCACATGTTAATAGAACATTAGTACTGGGGGTTTTCTTTGTCTCAATTTTAGAGCTGTGTCATTGTTCAACAACACTTTGTGCAATTCTGCATCCCTTAACTGTTCTTTAGCATTTTCAATGTAAGGTAATTGAGATGGTGCCAAGATTGGTTTGATCCTACTAAGAGCATCAGCTAGAGTGTTGAGTTCTCCACGTATATACTGGATGTCCATAGTCAATTTTCCAACATAGTCCAATTTTCAAGCCTTTCTAGGGGAGGCTCTTTCTGTCTTTTGGGTGATGGCATGTGTTAGGGGTTTAGGATCTGTATACACAGTGAAACATCCTATTATGAGAAATTCATTTTAAAAGTGTCACACTGTGACATGGGACTTTTGACAATTAATTGTCACAGTGTGACAAAAATTTCTTCCAATCAAAGGCCATTATTAATTTTTGTCTCAATATATTAAATTGCCACAGTAAGACAATAATTTCATCCAATCACAGGCCAGTATTTTCTTTTGACTCAAAATATGATATTGCCATGGTGTGACAAATAAATTTCACACTGTGGCAGTTATTTATCAGATTGTTGCAATTCTGAAATGTTACTATGTGACAGTTTATTGTCAAACAGTGACAATTTGGAAATGCTTCTTTATGACATATATTTGACATTGTGTTGCAGTTTTGAAGCTGTCACAGTGTGACACTTTTCTTCCACTTTGTGTCAATTCTTAAAAATGTCTCATTGTGGCAATTAAATGTCTCAATGAGACATTTTTGGTACCAAATAAATATAGGCAGTATTTTCAGGGGTATTTATGGCAGAATTTTGTAATATTAAATATGTTCATTGTTAATGAACATATTACAGAATTTTACCATAAACTTGCAAGGCCTTAACTGACAGAGCAATGCATTCATCTTGAATAGAGCTTGTTGAAAAAGTTTGTTGGCAACACATCAAATTTCCCTCTTAAATAATGACAAGACCTCTATTCGATCGTATTGTCAACTATTAATCACCCGCAGGTGTTCTAAAGAAAAATTACCTTGAAGTGCAATAAGTATGACAAGATAGGGAAATTTTATTCATCACTACTGATCCTTCATAATATAAAGAATAATGCCTAACTGTCTTTTTTCTTCATCCTCATCTAGCCTAAGTTCAACTACAATCCTAGTGTCTGCATAGATAGATGTAAGTTCAAAGTATTCTACACCCGCTGATGGTACACTTTATGAAATAGCCTATGTGAGGACTTTCACTTACAACTCGACACTTGGACTTGCTGCAATCCACCTACACAAGAAGAACTACTTATAAAATAAACATAATACCAGGTATCGCTTAAACAGGAGTGTTTTAAAAGTAGTATTTATTTCACGAAGTAGTCTTTCCTGTTGGCAAGGTTTCCCCACTCATTTCTTCATTTAGTTGAGATGAATATAAGCACAAGCAGATAAAAAAGCATAAAAGTCGACATACAATAAGCAAAGTGAAAAGTAATAAAGCAAAAGAAGTTGGCTGCATTTGTGTATCTATAAGGTTTTTTCCATGCATTCAATTCTACGTTGCGCCGTATTTTGCCTTGAATTATCTGTTGATCAAATGAAATGTTGTTGTTTATACAAGGTGTTGAATTATATACCTGATGACTCTGTAATATAAACTTGACGAAATATTAATGTAATTGTCTGAGAGAGAATTTCATTTGGTTATTGTCATCATATATTTTTGGCTTCATAATAAATTTGTTTCGGATATTATATTGTCTTAATTAGAATTTTACACTCTTCATGATGTCGACATAGTATGTCATCATTATGAGTTCAAAATTATTTTCATTTTTACATCAAATAATCTCGGACTTCTCTGTTTACAATAAAATCATTAGAAAATATACAATACCAAGTTTTGTCTACTTCTTCAAACTCAGAAACAGGTAAATATCGGGTCATTGCCCATGAATATAAAGCATTAGCGTCAATGTGTGCTATGGTACATGGTGGTATTGATGAGTCATACATTCAACCATTCATTCATATTTGCAACTACATCTCGTTAAATGGTATTTGTTATTTCACCTCTAATATACTTACCAAAAAGGCAATACATATTCGCCTTGTCAGCATTGAATAAATGTAAATAAGTTTTCAATGTTATTTTCACCAAATTGTCGGTGTAACTTGGTAGAGTTTTATATCTTGGCAGATCCAACTTATACTCTCTCAAACAAATTTTTTGAAAAGATGAAATTACTCCCTCTAATAACAAAGTATCTACTACACAATACAGCTGCAAATAATCTGAAATTTTTTTACACTTGTATACTTTCCATACATTCTGATCAAACATATTCGTCATTCGTACTATCAGCTCCATTATTTGAACCAGCAGACTCTTCACTCATTTCATAACTTAAAAAGTTTAAATCTTCCATTAACCTTGTTTATACTCTTCAGCAAATTATTTCTAAATGCTTCTTTTGATGGTAATTTCATTTTTCCTTACTTTCCCATGTTTTTGAAATACTCATATGGAAATATTTCCTTTGGTTTTACTACCTTATTTTGCTTTTCTTCAGAAAATTTTTTTTGATATATGTCAATTCTGTAGGTTGTAATAAAGTAACCTTTCTTCTCAAACTCTCAATTAATAATTTACACAAATCGACTAATTTTGGAAAAAAACTTTTGGTGTATAAATTGAAAAACTTAAATAAGTCTTGGAAGCATGTGGAATTACATTAATATCGTATTTAACAAAAGAAACTTGCATTAATAAATGAAAATTTTACTTGCTACCAATGTGAAAAAATATTGGTAAATTATTTTGTCTTTTACTCCCAAATCACAAACAGTATGAGTTGGAACAAAATTAGAACTTGTTAAATGGTAATAATGTATACATTTTCCTTCATTCGATTTTAAAATTTTATTATACATTACATACTTCTCACATACTATAAACAATTCCTCTCTTCCTTCTTCACTCATAGCTGGTAAATTTGGACTAGCATTCAATTTTTTATTCAGCCTGAAACCGAACTCTACGACATGCAAAATAAAATATTGATTGGAATTTTCCACAATATGTAAATGCGGTCAAAATAATTCTCCGTCCTCTAGTTCCTCAATATAATCATCCATATTTATATTTTATGGAACTGTTAAAACAGAACTATAACACACTGGTTTATACTGAACTAAAACTTGTGTGTTACTCTCCAAAAGTTGAATGTCTTTATCTACAATCTCTTATAAAACTTAGTTGGTGCTCTTCCTCTCAAATTTTCACCATTACAAGGTTCTAACATCGTTTCAAATTGTGCAATTAATACAAAACTTAGGTCTTCATATCTTTATCTAATATACTTGAATTTTTCATTATGTTTTACAAACTAGTAAAAATCTGGTTCAATTTATTAATTATAACAATATATTTTATACTCCAACAATTTCCTTCCAGCTGATTTACCAACAAAATAATCTAAACATCTTTCACAAAATTCAGCTTTGTTATGATTATCAGTAAATTACTCATGTAAAAATTCATTCGAATTAGATATTAAAAAATACTGAGTTCTTCTCTTTGTACTTATTTTCCTATCTCCTACATGTTGAACCTCCTCGCTTTCTTCAGTTTCATCTAACCAAAAATTATCCTAATCATCGTCATCATCGCCATCATCGAACTCCAATACTCACCATTTCTATTAATAATAATAAATCTATACGATACTTACATTCCATATCTATATTTTTTAAAGGATACAAGTGATATTTTTTATTTAAATCAAATATATTTATCGGTATTTCTGGGTTCTGTTTTTCAAATTTCATTATACCTCTCAAATTTGTGGGAAATGTTGTATTCTCAAAATATAAATTTAGACCTACACTATGATAAATAAATTCTAAAGCTTGGGGCTTATTATAATGCTCAGGATTACTCAGATTATTCTATGTGTAAAGTAACTTATGACACAATACTCATCATCAAAATTTTTAATATTTACAATAATCTGAGAGTTTATCAACTTCTTTGGCAATGGTATATATGAACCTACACATGTGACATTATATTTTACTTAGAACTAATTTGTACCACAAAATGCATAATAAATTCCATTCAAATTTGTCAAGTATAATTATTCATTATATCCTACATAATTTGACTATAGAAAATATCATCGACAGGTACAACATTATGTTGAAAAAAAAAATACATTGTTTAGAATGTAAAGTTAATTTTAGTAAGGAAGATAAGCATTTTTCAGTACCCCCCACTTGGTGTGAATCCAACAATTAACCATTATTACTCATTTTAATTAAACTTTGATTAATTTGTCTTTAGTCAACTTGTCTCATATCAGAGATGTCAACATGGAATAAACAGTTTCGATATACACAGCTAAATGTTAAATCTTCCTCTCAGAATATTCATCATGATTTTTTACAATTATATACCTGCCTAAATGATTGAATAATTCAATTCTTCCCCTGTTAATTTCAAATTCATCCTGATTATAACAAACCAATTTTCACATTGATGATGCATAGTATGATGTAACATGTTTCATGATGAACCAATTCTAAGGAATTTTTAAACTCCTTAATACAAACTTCATATTTGTGGATTTTACTTCTAAACAACGTGCCATCATTGTCACCCTCTAACAAATGCGCTACCTTTTTATTATTACTGTCAGGTACAACTTCTGCATCAGTATCAGGTTTACCACTTGTTGCCCCCTGCTGAGTAGTGGAAGATGCATAACCAGACTCTGGTATATACTTCACCATCTGTTTGCTAGGTCCACTTACATCTTCTTCATCGCCAACACATTTGCTATCAGCAGTAGTGTAGCATGGTGACAAATCAATCTTGCCACCAGCTGTCATTTTTCATACGATTCTGTAGAAAATTGCTTTCCATTTTCTTTTCTATAATGATCAGAATTCAAATGTGCATTAATATCGGGTTGTTTACTTTTTAATGATTCATAAGAATGGCAGAACAACAAACTTTTTTGACAATATTTACAATAATACATTGTTTTATCAATTTTTTCAAAAGTTAAAAACAACAACAATAACAACACTTGGATACTATTAGCAACAATAATAATAATAACAATATGAAACCCCTCAGCCTTTTGATACCTACAAAATTCTACGAACCTTTCACACAATTTTCTTTTCCATGTATGTGTGCCAGTCAAAGAAAAAAAATATCTCTAAATTAAAATAATCTACCCTATCTGTCAAACAGTAATCCTATCATCTTTTCTGAGAAAAAAAAAATTTATTTATACAGTATACACCAATATATAATCTAATATAATGTAATATCTCAATCAAGCCAAATTAAATTTCATCTGTTAATATCTCTAGCTATAATGCATTATGCTGTTTTGTTTTCTCTTTCTTTCCTATTTTGTCATTTTTCTAATATAATTCATTACTTTTGTATTCTCTTCTCTTCATTCTTCTTTGAAACAATTTTGTCAAACACATGCCATTGTGCATTCTCCATTGAAAAAAAATTTCATCTCTATCTCTCTTTGGTACTTCATCTCATAAACCACTTATAATAGCCTTGTGGTAAAATGTCAGACATTTACTCCAATGTACCAGGTTTAAATCCCCTTACAGACAAAAACCTTTTTCAAATAAATTATTATTTAATTTAATAAATAACAACATCTCCTTCTTCTTTGATGATGACATCATAGTAGTCGTCGTCACAACCTTATGTTAAGAGTCTCAATGCCCAAGTCTGGAAGGTACACCTAAATTATATTTTTATAATAATTTACATACTTGAAATCATAGATATAGTGCAGTAATTTTTGTTAGGACATTTGTTTCATTGTCACTAAATATTGTCAACTAACTTAACATCTGATAATTCAGCAACATATTTTTTCTTTAATTTCCCCTAAAAATAGAATTCCAATTTTCATACCCATTATCCTCGCTACCATCTGTCAATTTATGAAAATCTGGTGGTAATGAAAGAAATTTGCATGGGAAATATGGGTTTATACCTAATCCGATGTTTTTGTAACGTTTCTTATTTTTATGTAGCTATCCTTTGGAAATTCAAGTAATAGTGATAACGTTTTAATAATTGTTTTAATTTATTCCAAAACTTCGATGTTAGTTAATTTATAGTTCTGAGTTTCCAAAGTATTGGCATAAGTCATTTTGGGGGTGCAGTTGAAATTTTTTTATTGAAGTAATAGAAAAATTGAAACTAACAGAAGGGCTCTATGTTTGTGGAACATTTCAATCAACACCTAAAGAAAACTTTCCAAGTTTTGATGTTCCATTCCGTTTTTGCAGACAATTCAGTTCGTCTACAAAAACGTGTCGAACAAATTATAGACAACTATTATTCCTAATTCTCGGAATAATAGCTGTCCATATTTTCACCTAGCTTCTCACAATCAGACACAACCAGATATGCTGACAATAAAGTGTCATCATATTTGGCGGATGTTCTGTATCACGCCACCTTTTTGGTCGGCCATATTTGATTGAAACAAAGGAAACAAATGCGATGTCATATCTGCATTTCAAAGACCTAGTCGGTCCTGAATTAACCATCGAACAGAAACGTTAAGGTCCATACTCGATGTTATGGATATCCGGTCTCACTATTATTAAGTAACAGTATTAAGTTAAAGTTTAAATGTGTTTTGTAATAAATCGAAGTTCAATTTTAATAAAAGATAAATATTTGTATTTTATCTTATTTGTTGAAGTAATTTCAAACTACTGAATTACTCTCACAACAAATTAGCGCCTGAAACAAAAAAACCTTCAGAAGAAAAATTTAAAAATAATAATTCGGTTGTAATAAAATTTAAAATTTTCGTAAAGTAAAAACATTTTCCAATGGTGTGAAAAATATTTTAAACCACTCGCAAATATTTAATTCAATTTTGCTGGAGCAAATATTTTTTTCTAAAAATAAATCGTGGATAAAATAATTCAGATTTTAAAAACAAAATTAAACAAACGTCTACGAAATCAAACCTTTATTGCAGAGAACTGCAATCATTTGATTAAGACAAATAAAAATAAAAATAAAAATAAAACAATTAAAAATAAATTAATAATAAAAAACAGATATAAAATAAACTTAAAAATAGATCAAAAATCCAGATCCGGTTCCTGAAATCAAAAAGAAACAAAGTCAGCCCAACCGGTATCCAAGTCTACAGCACAGAGAACAAGAAGTCACTCACCAACAGTGTCAGTCCGAACGAACTTTCTGGTAAACAAAAGGATACTACAAAAAATCATCCGTCATCAGACTGTAAGCAAATTATAAATTTATCTTCCATTAATTCGGAACAATTCGAAACCGTTATTGATATCATAAATAATATTGTAAAATGTAAAATTTCCCAACCCTTGCAAATGTCTGAGAAAAGTGAAAATACGAGTGCATCACTCCCAGACATATTAGATTCAAAATCCGAAGAGAATATTCTAAATATTGAAAATCACCCTAAAAATTTATATAAGAATTTATCTGAAGAGGAAAATTACCCACTCCTTGGTAATCATTGGGGAAGTCGAGTATACACTTCTTTTCTTTATCGTGTTTTAAAAACTGCAAAAGTTAAGAGGATAGAGGGGAGAACACGTATCGAACTCCAGAAAAAATTATACAAAGGTAGACATCCCAAACATTGGTTGTTGCAGATACTATATTCAAACCCCAACACCGAGAAATTTGAAAGAACAGATAATTTTGATAGATTAATCAAAGAAAGTAAAAGTTATCTTAGGGTAACAATGAGTATAAAAAATAAAGATCCGAAAGAAGCAGAAGAAATCTTCTCTGATACAGAAGAAGAAGATCTAGAAAGTAAAGGAAAAAAGATAGATATTGAGAAAAAGAAAAAGGAAGAAACAGAAAGAAGATTAGCGAGACGAAGCCTTAGCTCAAGTTTCAAAAAACTGCAATCCAAAGTATCACACCACGTATCACCTAAAAAATCAATTTTGGTCACAACCGATTTCTCTCTCCCAAACGACAAAGACGAAATCTTCCTCAGGAGAGGAATCAATTCTGAATCAAACTTTTGTCGATAGACCCTCACAGTCTAGTGTTGATTTGTTGCCACTAGTCCCTCAAGGACAGGGAAAGTCCTCACAGACCAAAATCCAACACTCAGTCCAAATTCACGTACAAAGCCCAGAAAATATAGAAAAATCCAAAAATAAAATTCCGGATTCATCTGCTGAAAATTTTTTCGACCCCATTAACTTACTACCCCCGGAAATACGCGTGGAATTTCTTGATCAAAAGGAACCTGTGTACGTAAACATAATAAATATTGAAAATAAAACAACCCTTTTCTAAAATCATGAAAATAATAACATGACCCCAGAGGACATCGCTGAAAATAACTCACGCTTGCTCTTGCAACAACAACAACCAGCAAGATTTGTGGCAGCAAATGACGCTTACACACAACACATCTTAGCGATGAATAATTTTTGGAAAAGGTCAGAAAGATGGACTCCGAGCAATTTTTCTAATGACCCCGACGAAGACATCCTTGAATTCCTTTTTGAATAAGAAACTCAGGCGAAAACATTCGAAGCAACTGAGTACGAAATGATAAGAAATTTAAATATAGCCCTCCGTAGTACAGCATTGGAACTATTTGCAGCTGAAAATGAAATAACCAGAGAAACCTCATGGTCAGAAGTGAAGAAAATTTTAACACATATCTTTAAAAAAGATAAAGATACGGTCAAAAAACGTATTAAATCATTTAAATTTGACGATACGTATTTTAGTACGAATGTACCAAAATTTTTCCGACTTTATAAACAACTCGATGCTACCATTAGTGAGAAAAACTTTTGTGACCTCCTACTCCCAAGGCTAACCGGAGAAATGAGGAAATTAATTACGTCTAAAAATCTCCAGACACAAAGTGAAATCTCAAAAACGTTTACAGATTGGAAGGAATTTAAAGAAAAAGCATTAGACTTAACAGATGTTCAAAAGACAGAAGACATGTTGAATAAAGCAACGGAAACTATCGCCAAGTTAACAAAACAGATGGAAGAGATGATGAAGGGTAAAGCTCCTAAGAAAAAGGAAACAGTGAAACCCATAACACCACCTACATCTCCAACAGACCCTGTTATTGTCGCATTAGTAGAGGCAGGATGGAAACCCCCGAATGCCAACAAACAAAATCCAAATCAAACCAGAAACCAGATAACAGAAAATGAAAATGTAGAAACTAGACCTCGTAGAGAGAGAAACCTAAAAAATAACAACAATAACGAAGCAAATGATAGTAACCCTAGAAGAAGACAGTCCAGAGAAAGAGAACCTAATCGGTCACAGAATAATCAAAATTCATACAGGCAACCAATGAGAGAATCCTATCGTCCACAAAACAACGATAGATATCCTTCGAGAGAAATAAACTGTTTCAATTGTGGAAAAAGGGGACACCTTTCAAGAGATTGTCGATTACGTAATCGTGTCACACCTCAATTCCCACAAAGGAATTTCAGACCTCCATGATTTAATAATAATAACTTCGCATCAAACTTTAATCAACCGTTCAACATTTATGGAACACCGCAACAGACTGGTTATGCACAGGCATATAGTGCACCAATTGTAAATCCACAACCGTGGGCAAATGCGACGAATTATGCATTACCCTCGTATAACTTGCGAACTTCGGATGTAGTTCCAAGCATCCAACAACAGAATTTCACTCAACAGCCAAAAAACTTGCAGTAGAGCCCCTTTGCTCTATACCAGTTAATAGCAATGACTTTTGGGCTTGTAATGGCAACGTCCATCATCCAGACTGCGCTGCTCTCCTAGTGTTAGATCCACACGCGTCGCACAATTGGAAAATTCATATCGGTAGTGCATCGATGAAATTAGTCAGGGCAGAACGTAAAATAATCGTCCCCTGCAACATTGTGAGCCGTGAAGAGTATGAAACACAGGGAACAGTCAACAGCAGCTCTGAAGTGACACTTGTCCAATATGACCTTGTAAAGGATAATGTGATCAGACCTGAAAGAGTATGTATGGTAGCCGCTAACGATAGTGCAATAATCGTTAAAGGAGTTGTAGAAATCACCATAAAAATGGGTGACCTCCTCCTTGATGTGGAAGCATACGTAACCTCTGAGGTGACCACACCTTTACTTCTCGGATACGACTTTTTAAATCGACATAATGCCGATATATTATTTAGTAATTAGTTATTTAAGATAGGACCACCATGGAAGCGTGGAACATTTAGTATAATTAAGTTTAAGGAAGAAAATTGCGAAGGATTTATTAGAGCAGACAAAGATTTCTGCATAGAAGTAGATAATGAATATTATGTAAACCTGGATCCAGAAATGGGAAAAGCAGATCAAGATGAGTGGTTTTTAACAAGTTATGGTTTAGAAGGAGAGTATATTGTTGATGATTTAGGATGGCCAGCCTTAAGATTCTACAGTCCGTACTTCGACACCCAGATCGCACAAGGGACAGTTTTAGGATGTTATATGCTTCGACAGCCGACTATGCGGGACCATCAGACCAATTCCATCCGCCATGGCCAACCCAGCATCCAATGCATTACGTCGGGGGATACTGTGGGTAACCAAGGTGAGGAGGTTGATATGCTAAAACTTGTCCATATAACCCGATCTGATGACAGCGTTATTCACGACAATGAAGGAACTCAAAGTGAAAATTAATAAGAATTTAACGAAGGAACAGACACAGGCAGTAGTAAGGGTATTAAAAAAATATATCCATATATTTACGGAAGAACCTGCCAAGGTAAAACTTACGAAATTAAAACCAGCACATGTCTACTTGAAAACAGACGAGCCGGTTCAACGTAGAAATTACCACATTGGAATTTTTGGAAAAAGAGAAATTAGAAAGAAAATTAAAGAATTTGAAGAATGTGGTATCATTAAAAGAGCAAGCTCTAGATATGAAAGCCCAGTATTTGTTAAGAAGAAACCAAACGGAGTTTATAGATTATTAGTAGATTATAGAGGTGTAAACCAAATAGTAAAAAAGGATACGAGTAGAGTACCTCATCTCCCCGAAATTTGGGATGTGTTACAAGATAAGAAATACTTTGTAACGATCGACCTTAATCAGGGATATTACCAAATTCCCCTTGATGAAGAATCAAAAGCGGTAATGGGAATAAATGTTGGAGGAGTAAGTTACATATTTAACTCCATTCCTATGGGATTAACTGCGAGCCCCAGCATTTTTCAAAAAACCATGACAGATTTATTCAGTCATATCCTAGAAGACAAAGTTCTAGTCTGTCTAGATGATATCTGTGTTTTTGGCGAAACATTTGAAGAAACACTAGAAAATTTAGAAGAAGTCCTAAAAGTACTAGTCGACGCAGGTTTACTAATTAAAACTAGTAAAAGTAGAAATTTTCGCAAATCACAGCATCATTAACAGACTTAACAAAAAAAGAAAATGTTAAAGCAAATAATAAAGTAGCATGGAATGACGAAGCACAAAAAGCCTTCGATAAAATAAAAGAATTGATTACATCTGAGCCAATTCTTACAATCTACGATCCTGATGCTGAAACATATGTCGAAGTAGACACATCAAAAACAGCCATAGGAGCAGTAATAATGCAAGTAGACAGAAAAACAAAAGAACCACATCCAATAGGATATTTCTCGAAGAAAATTCCTAAGAATCAACAACATTTATGTTCTTTTGATTTAGAAATGTTAGCTATAACTGAAACTTGCGAATATTTCAGAGAATTTTTAGTCTATAAAAAATTTAATATCTTTACGGATCATGAACCTTTAACATACCAAAGTCGAATGAAGAAACCAAATGCAAGATTAAATAGGTTAATCTCAAAATTAGGAGAGTTCACGTTTAAAATCAGACACATCAAAGGTGAAAATAACAAAATTGCTGATTATTTATCCCGTTTAGAAGAAGAAGAAGCGGATTTTATGCAGAATTCCGAAATGGTCAATTTGTAATACCAGAAGGAACACCTGATCCTCCAAATAACATCAAACAAGAGAAGAAAATCAAAGCAATAACACGTAGTTGTAACGTATATTTTCGTCTATTTTTAGAAATGACGAACATATTCGTTCACTCATTTTCGAATACCAAAAACGTAGATATTTATCAACAATTATCATCCTATAACTCTTTATAAACAACCACTAAATTACCCGTATTTAATTTTATGTATATAGATATACTTTCTGTATATTCATGACCTAGTTGTACCTGTCCCTCGAGTACTAGACGAGTTAGCACTACCCTATAATAACAACACCCTACCTCACTTTACATATCCGACATGTACGTTTTCATACCCTGAACGAATATATAATCCCTGGTTTCAGTGGAATAAGACACAGTTGAACAGTTCCTCGACAGCTACTTCTAAGTACCTGGAACCTCTCTTGTAGAAGTCTCTAGTGAACAGATAGTATTGCTTGTTGAATTGTGATTATATATGTATAAATATTAACGTATATTCATGTACCTGTATGTACAAATTATTATTTTATTAAATGTGTAAATTCACTCCTGTGTTTTAAAATATTATTGAGTCTCAAACGAATGTTAAGGTCCACTATAGTTTGTGGATGATAAACTTGAATTTATTTTAGAAGTATTACTGCTTTTAAAGTACGTGATATTTCGTGTATGGTGTACTCCCGAAAGTGGTCTTAATTAGGTACTTTACCACCTCTTTTGGCCGTTACATTATTGGCGCCCAACTGGTCTGCTATTGCGAATCGAACTCTCGCTCTAGTACCTATTCAACAGAATTGCTGAATCCAAGCTGCTGTTTCAATTCCTCTGGTTCGAAGTACTTTGCTCTAACCTTGAAAACTCTAGTTAAGTACTCAATGAGAAACGCGTAAGGCACGCTCTTGAGGAAAGGAAGTAGAGGTTAGCTGCGAATGGAAAAAAACCAGAAGTGATAAGAAAAATCGAACTTCAACAAAGAATATTTATTATACAAAAAAATAGAAAAAACAGACGTATCTACAAAGTTTGGCAACAAGAAGCAGCAACGGATCCATCAAGCTCCTGTTTCAACAAATTAAGAAACAAAGTAACAATTAATATTAATTATAACTCGCGTCCCTCCATTAAATATAAGAAGTGTTAAATAACTATAAGTCACAAAAAAATCTATTTTTATGAGTGAAACTTGGGAAAATTTATCCGAACCCAACACTACTAAAACAAATTTAAATTGACTTATCGAAGCTAAAAATTTCAAATTAATTAACAGTTTGTCAAAATTTAAATATCGAAGTTGATAAAAAATATTTTTCTCGTATAAAAACCCAAGAGGATATCCTACTAAAAATCAAATCTAGTAAAGAAATACAAAAATTATTAACCCCTGAAAATATAAAAATAATTTTACTAACAACACGAAAATCTCGTGAACAAATCCCCGAATTAGAAAATCCTATAATAAGAAAATATTTCAATCCCCATTCTACTTCAACCCCACTTTTGGAAAACTTGGATAATCCCACACCATTTCCAAGAGTCACATCTGCAATTAATCTTGTGCATATAACTGAGTGCTTAGAAAAATCTGACGAAGATTTCCTCAGCCCAGAAATTGAAACGAGAATTTTAGAAAATTTTATTCCCCCTGTAGTAAACAAAATGTCAGGAAAGGCTGCAGTAAATATCAGACCTTCCTTATATGGACACACCGCAACTGAAGATATCGTATCATTTTTAATCGGATTTGAAAATGAGGCGAAATCCTTCAATTGGGATGCAAATATGAAATTTAAAAAAATTAAAATTGCATTCTCAGGCCTTGCTAAACAAATATTTGAGGATAGAATTCAAGCAAATCCCGAATGTAATAATTGGCAAAATACCAAACAAAAAATTTTTGAAGTCTTTACTAGGATTAAACCTCAACTACGCGAAATATTATTTGAAAGAAATTACAATGGCGAAGCCGATTTTTCTGCGGATATTATGTTCGTAAAAAGAATTTTAAAACAAATTGAACCCGATATTTCCGAGGAAAAAATAATTGAAAAAATTATATAGAAATTGGAATAATAATCAAAATTTCAACCCCAACTATAAAGGTAGAAATTTTAATCCAAATTTCCGTAGAAATAATTTTCCTAGAAATAATAATGGATACTATTCCAATAGAATGCCAAATTGGAATCAACTTGCTCTTCCCAATTGGAATAATACTCCAGCTTGTTCTGGAATTTCATTTAATACTCCCCACAATCTCCCCTATGTGGCTGCAAACACTCAAATGATTGCCCCTCCGGCACCATTGATGGCAGTTCCACAACAAAATTACCTCCAAACATCAAACCCCCGGGCTTGCCAAAATAGTTGCTCAAAAAACTAAGTGTCCCCCTTACAGGTGATATGTCAGCTGTAAGGGATGTCTTGAACAAAGAATTGAAACAGGTTAACAATGTTAGTGAGGAGAAGTTTCAAAACAAAGGTACTGCAGAACCCAATGTAAATTTCACCTTCCATTTTCCATTTGTGGTAAACAAATACTTAGCCTAGTCGATCCAGGTTCGGAACAGTCACTAATTGATGAAAAAGTTTTAAAGAAAGTTAATTTTACGGAACCAATTCTACCAACAAAAGTAAGATTTCATGGTGCGGATAGCCAACCTCTTGAGGTCATAGGAGTAACCAATGTGATTTTTTCCATTGATCATTGTATTTACCCACATCCCATCTTTGTTGTCCGAAATTTAGTAGAACCGGTCATACTAGGTTACGACTTTTTGTCAACTCATAAAGCCAAAATGGACTTTTCAAAAAACAAATTCACTTTACTGTGTGGTGATGAAGAGCGATGTTTTGACATGCCTGAATGTCACAATTATCCTATTGAAAAGGAAAATAAGTTAGGTTATATTAAGCCCTTTAAATATTATGCCCCCTAAACTTTTAAAATTGAGGCAAATTCAGTGCTAATTTTAGCAACTTTGCCCGAACACCTGGAGTTTCTGTGTGAAACATCCATGGAAGAAAAACATAATTTCTTTGTAATCGTATCAGAAGACACAATAGCGGCTGTTAATCATAATAACAGACCTCACATGATCTATAAAGGCGAATACTTGGGAAAATTTGAATTAAGTAGTGCAGTAGAAATTAATTCCTGCCAAATAGAAAAAATTACTGAAAATACTATTTTTAAGGATAATCGAGGAAACTCTATCCCGATAAATTCAAAATTGTCACTTGAACAGAAAATAAAAATGTACAAATAATTAATGAATTTAATAATATTTTTATGGGAAAAACAGATGAAGTTTCCATCTGTAAAGTACCCGAGCAAGTTGTCCGAGTAGACGACGAAACCCCACTGTGGTGTAGAAACTTTAAGTTTTTGCATGCAGAACATGAGGCCCTACACAAACTGGTCGATGACTTAGTAAAAGTAGGTGTCCTAAAAAAACAAAAATCGAAATTTGAATCTCCAATATTTGTAAAAAAGAAACCAGACGGAGTCTATCGAGTATTAGTAGACTACCGAAGAATGAACCAAAGAATTATTATGGACAATAATCGTGTTCCGACAATTGATATTATTTGGCCATACTTAAGAAATAAAAAATGGTTTAGGACAATTGATTTAAACAGTGGATATTTGCAGATTCCACTCACTGAAGAATCTAAACAATACACTGGAATAAATGTGGATGGAATTGGATACGTATTCAATTCCACCCCAGTTGGTTTAAGCATTTCCCCGTCCATTTTCCAAACTATCATGGATGACATATTCCATGATATATTCTGGAAAAAATGGTATGTTACCTGGACGTTATTAGTATTTTTGGAGAAACTTTCGAAGAATGTCTCGAAAATACAAGGGAAGTATTAAAAAGATTAAACGAAGTAAATTTAAAAATAAAAACAAAAAAATGCCAATTTGCAATGAACGAAATCGAAATATTAGGACATACGGTCCGATACAACAAATTATGTCCATTGAACAAAAATATTGAGGCAATAAAAAATTTAAATCCCCCTAATACATTAAAACAATTACGATCATTTTTAGGATCGATAAATTATCAAAGGAAATTAATCATTGTTTTAGCTAAATTTACTGCTCCCCTTACAGGTTTGTTAACAGGAACAGATAGCAAATCAAATGCAAAAATAAAATTAAATCAAGAACATCTTGAAATTTTTGAAAAACTAAAAGAAATAATGATTTCCAAACCTGTATTAGCAGTTTACGATCCAAAACTAGAAACCTGTGTAGAAGTTGATGCTTCGAAAATCGCATTAGGTGCAGTGTTGCTGCAAACTAATCCCGTTACGAAGCATAAACATCCTGTTGGATATTTCTCGGAAAGAGTCCGACCAGCTCAGTCAAAATTATGTTCCTTTGACTTGGAAATGTTAGCTATTACAAATGCATTAGCTCATTTTCGTGGATACTTACTTGCATTACACTTCGTAGTATACACGGATCATAAACCTCTGATTTATCATCAGAAATTTAATACCCCAAGCCCAAGATTAATTCGATTAATATCTAAATTAAACGAATATAGTTTCCAAATTAAACATATCGCCGGAAAAAATAATTGCATGGCTGATATGTTATCTCGTCCGCATGATGAACCGGACGAAATTACTTTTGAAAAAGGCGAATTTCTTGTAGATTAAAAATATGCTCTTCAGGATGAAGAGAAAAATGTGAATGCTTTGTGTAGAATTCGCAATGTCAATTCTGTCCCGCTAAACCCATTATTTTTTCAAAATCAAAATACGTGGTACTACCCAAGTACAATGTCCCAAATACATTATTTTCCTTCTTCCCTTGCATCAACTTTCCCATATTACCCTGTGGTACAAACCACAACCCCAAAGAATGAATTAAAACATTCTGAAAATGGCCCCAATCAAACTTCTAACGTAGTCACAAGATCTGCTCTTAAAGAGTCAAACCTCGATAATCAGATCACCCCAACCCCTCCTGTGACTCCTAATGTCACACAAATGTCAAATCCCGACATTACTTTACCTCCTCAATCAGAAGATCAAACTTCTGAACCCCTCCAAAAAATTGATTTACCCAAAAATTTGAAAACAATGCAAGAAAATGACCCGCATTGGAAAATGTATTTCGCTATTAAATTATAACGAAATAAATAAAGATAAAAATAAAATACGAAAGTTGAATCGTACTATACAATTGTATTTTCTTGATGAAAATAATGTCTTAAAGAAATTACCTAACCCAACCTCATCATACGATGAAGCGGTTACAGTAAACCCTGAAAAATTAATTCCGGTAGTCCTAAAAAAACTATATGACGATCCGTTGTATGGAGGTCATTTCGGAATTAAAAAAACAAAAAATAAAATAAAAAACCAGTTTTTCTTTAAAAACATAGTACAAAAAATTACAGAATATGTATTATTGTGTCATGAGTGCCAAATGGCACAAAATTCCCCAAAAGAGGCTGGCTACCTCAAACATATTGAAATCGAAAACCCTAAACCATTCTCGCATTTAGAGATCGATTTCATAGGAAAATTTAATACCGAGTATGAACACTCGTACGTGCTTGTCGGTGTAGACAAAAGCACAAATTTTGTATCATACGTCCAACAAAAAACCCAAATGCTCAATGCGTAATTGAGTATTTGAAGTTTATTTGTTACACGTATGGCACCCCAGGAAAAATTTCTTGCGTTAACGGAGGTCATTTTGCAAATGAAACTGTCTGTAAATTCTGCGAAGGAAATAATATTAAAATTATTTATTCTTCGTTTTATTCCCCCCAATCGCAAGGCCTCGTTGAAAAAATCAACAGCGTAATAAAAAAATCATTGTCAAAATACGATCATTCAAATGAAAAAGAATGGATCGAAACAATTAATAAAATTATTTTCACATATAACATAAGTCCGATTGAACACTTAAATAATAAATCACCATTCTTCCTGCTTCATGGATTTAATCAGAAGTACATATACCAGAAATACCAGAAAATAGTGGTAATAAAAAAACTCGTGAAG